>JARQZK010001454.1:507500-582500 GCA_030704885.1 Cynegetis impunctata | reverse complement strand
TATATATATATATATATATTATATATATATATATATATATATATATATATATATATAATATATATATATATATATATATATATATATATATATATTTATATATATATATATATATATATATATATATATATATATATATATATAATTTACTTATTATTAACGAAATAAATACCTGCGCAAAAAATCCTTGATATTTTGTGTAAAAATGAAAACATAGCAACAGTGCAATTTGACGGGGATTCCTCGGTTTTTGTTTACAGCTTGTTAGATCTTCCACAAAATCCGTGAAAAATTGATATTAGTGTGGATTTAATCCTTTGTTCCTTCACTCGTTCCTCGTTCGTTCTTAAGTACACCTTATTATTTTACGAAAATAAATAAATGCCCAGAAACAAGCATCCCGTGTAGGTTAATTTTGAGTATAAAATTAAAACAGCATTTCCGAGAAATGGGCTGTATGTAAATGTGTTTTTACTTCGTGTATTTTTAGCATAAAATATTTATTAACACACAGCTCAACATTTCAAGAGCCTACTGTCTTTCAGACCTAGAATTTTAACAGGATAATGTGTAGCCTATTTCCACTCTGGAAGTCTTTTCTAAATACTGGTGAAATAATTTTTGACGTCAGATGAGTAGTTTGGAACGTTACCTCCTATATCCAAATCTACAAACATTTCCTCTTTATATATTAGTGTAGATAAAGTCACATTTCCTTTGAAGTCAAATAATTTGTCAAAATAATTTCTAAACGACTAATTGAAACGTATTCGATATACAGAAATAAGTCGCTACGACGTTAATGACGTAACGAATAACGGTAATTTTCCTCCTAAATTATAAAAACTACGTTGGCTGATTCGAATTGTTTGATGGTTGCTGAAGCATAGAGATAAATAACCACAAACGTCGTTAATTCCATGACTGACAGACACAGATCATCGTAGCGGCGTGCGTGACGTCATATGACCAGATTATGTGTTGTATTTAGTTGGGAAGCAAGCGATGATTGAATTATTACAGAAATGTGTACGTGCTTGGGTGTGGCCTGTATATAGGGGAGAATTTTTGTGAATTATGATCAATTTGATTGTGTGACATATTGAAATTTCATCATTTCCTAACAAAATAAGTATCTATGTAGTATAACATAACATAACGGACTACTCTCTAAATATAGTAACTTTTTCGTTGTTTACTAATTGAGGACAGAAAAATAAGAACCTGAATTAAGTTATTGCAGGAGATCCAGAATTGCCCAATATTCAACATCGAAAATATCCCAAGAAAGTGTCAACAAAACGCCGCCATTATAGAATGCAGTATTCAGTAATACCAACCTAAAATAAGGTTGGCTAGTCGAGTTGGAAAAGACGAATCAGAACTCGGATTTTGCGGCTTGATTACCTTTTTTTTTTTTGGTTGAGTTTGAGTTAGGATAGAGTACCTTAATTCGTTCAGATTCGTCTTTTTCAACTCGAAATTAGTAATTTCACCCAATCTTATTTTAGGTTGGTATGACTAAGTACTGACTTGAGAATAGATTTATTTAACATAAAAGTAGTTAGTAATTCAAGTATTATTAAATTTAAAGAGTTGGTCACCGCACATTTATTTGGATTCACCTTTTTCTTATACAATTTCGTCGATTTCAGCTCAACATAAGTAACTAAATTTTGGTAAATTTGAAATATTTATTGGATTCTTTATTAGGTTGGTATTACTCAATACTGCTAGCTGTCAATTATGGCGGGACTTTGTTGACATTTTGATAGTACATTTTCAATTCAAATATATGGTAATCGTCATTTTCTGATTTTATTTATATTCGTCTGTTTCAACTTTCAACCATAAATTAGTAAGTAACAAAAATTTTATCATATGTATTTGGAAATAACGTTCAGTTGTATTAAATAATTTCTGTGGTTTTTTCACATTTTACTCTGTGTCATTCACTAATATTTTCAAAATTGAAGTGATCTGTCATTTCAACTATAAAGTTTTTAATCCTACCTACTAGCAAATTTTGCTTATGCTTCTATTGTTTACATTCTATCTATTGATGAGAATCTTATTTAGTATCGTTTAATTTGTCTGACTTAATTCAATTTGTAATAGATAATGTAGGTGCGTTAAAATAGTTTTCTTTGAAGGAAGTGAGGTTTACCTTTCCGTATGTAAACATTGATAATTAATTCTAATAGATACCTATATCTTATTAATTTAGAACTGATGAAATGGTTATCAATTCGGAATTTATTTAGAAGTGAGTCGTTCATGGTGATTCAGTTCGACTCTTAATTAGTTTCAGGGAGATGATTTCAGAATGAGCAAATTTAATGCTGAAAAGTTTATGGCATCTACTTCAGTAGCACATCAATCACTCGGATGTCTAGCCAAATGCTCAGTGTCTATGGGTGTGAAATAATGATGACCTAATTTCATAAAATATATTGTACACTTGTTTTGGAACTAAATTGAACCACTCAAGTGTATTTGGCAGGCGACAGTTGCATTTGTCTTAGTCATGAATAGTCGGTAATATAGAAAACTCGTCCCACCGATTCAAAAAAATTCAACTTGTGAAGAAATATTGTTTAGATTTAGAACATAGATTCTTTCACTGAATAAAATTGAATCACTGTCTACCAAGTGTATTTGGCAGGTGACAGTTGTATTTGACAGTTGGATTTTGCAGGTGACAGTTGCATTTGTCTTATTGATGCATCGGCAATGATTTAGAAAACTTTACACCTATTTAAATATATTCATCTTGTGAAGAAACACTTTATCTTTGGATATAGATTATTTGTCGGAATAGAAATATTGCACAACTGTTATTAAAAGTCTATTACAGTTGTATTTATTACACTTATGAATTGGTGGAGTTATAGAAAACTTATTGCCAACTACTTAAAAATATTTCAACTTCTTAAGAAAAACTTGTAAATACATCTGACTTTTGTATTTGTAACGGTTTTCTATACATTTTGACGTTAATATTGCATATTAACTGTATACCAAAATTTCATTTTAAATTTTCAAATTGTAATTGAGAAATGCTCTCCTTAGAATGTACGCGACTATTTGTGTCAATGTGATCACACAAATGACAATTCCGATTGCATTTTCGCGAGAAATTGGCTGGCGCAACTCCGCAGCAGTGTCCAGGTCAGGCGTCGCGGCGCCTTGCGTCTCATCGATCGGACAACCCAGATTTACCCTTGTTATACCCGTCCGTATCCTCTCGATCAGTCCCAATTCCCATCCGTTCAATCTCTCCAATTTGTAGTCTGTGACGGTTTACTGTTTGTTTCGTTTTCGAGATGAATTTGTACTTTTGACAATTTAAGAATGACGTAATTCCCAGATTTTTTAACATTGGCAGTAAGTGGTAATTTTAATACATTTGTTAAAATATTATTTTGATGGTATTGGATCTGAGCTTGTCAAACAGATATATATATATATATATATATATATATATATATATATATATATATATATATATATATATATATATATATATATATATATATATATATATATATATATATATATACTACTATATATTAACTTTTAGAGGTGATCATTCGTCAAAAGATAACTTGTTCATGTATACTTCTTCTTAAAAGCGCATCATAAAGGAGATGCAACGCAGAATTATTAGAGTAGAATATTCCAAGGAAACAATCTGTGAAGGAATTTGTTTCAATTATAATCCTCACTTACCATTCAAAACTACCCTGTATTCATAAGGAATTTTGTAGATGGCGACATAAAATTAATTATACTAAGTAATGTCTTAAAGCACTCGTCTATTGTAATATAATGGAGGGTATTTACCAAAGAAAATTAGCCAACTTTTGTGTTGTCAACACGTGTTGGTGACAAAAGTTTCTGTAATTACCTCGTGTTAGCAATAAAAGTTAAACAAATGTTGGCAACCGTCTTTCCGTTTTTGGCGGTAAACATCAAAAGAAAACGCTTGTTGCAGATATTTTTTCGCTCTGTGGGTACGCTTTCAGGTGGAAACATTTGTTGGAAACAGAAACATGTCTCTCTCGTGGACGAATGAATAAACCGATACGTTAATTAATTTATCAACTCCAGTGAGTTAAGAAGCTCTTACCGCACGCATTTTTATTACCGCACTCTTTCTTTAGATGACTACCAAAATATACTTATGGTATAGAGTCATACTTCTGCCTGGATTTTTCTGGTAGCAATCCAGAAATGGCTCTCGATGCCTCTTCTTCAATATCAGAAGGAATACTTTCCGAATCGCTCATTTTAGATTACAATTTTTGAAACTTGACTTTAAAGTGACATCAATATTATTTCATATCAAATTGACATTGCCATGCATGGTGTTTCAGGTACTTATTTGAAGAAAGGTATTAAGGTAAAATTAATTATAATAAAAATGAATCGTATAAAAATAAGTATCCTGGTTAGGAGTAGATAAAATATTGTACAATACACGCGAGTTAACCCCATTAAGACACTTGTGTGGTTACACAACTCGTGCTACGCACTCGTTGTGCAACTTTCACACGCGTATCTTAATGATGCTGTTAACTCACGTGTATCGTAAATAACTATTATATCACTTACAAAGTGCACTATGGGACTCAACTGAAATTATAAAAATGAAGAAAATTAATAATGACAATAAGTCTGGTCATCTCTTCTCAAAGTATGTAATAATTCAAATCCTCCATGTTCTTTTCTTCCTTTGAGACTTGGTCGTACCCAATATTTATGCTTGAGTTTTTTTGCACAAAATAATAATTGTATGATAACACTGCCGATGGTGGAGACAGCTGGTTGTCAACTGAAATATTTCTCAAATTGTTGGCAACTCTGTGTGGACACAATGGAAACAAAAGTTGGTGATTTTCTGGAGAGTTTCAAACGGTTGGAAACACTAAAGTTGCCAACTATTTCTGAGGAAACGAACCATAAAGTGAACAGAAATTCAAGACATAGGTATACTGAACAAAGTGTCATAAAAAAACCAAAATTTAATGGTATTCAACTCAGTAAAAACAATTATTAATAAAACCTACCCATTACTACACTATTTAATTTCTTGTTTGTATAGTTTTATTCACTGAAATATTGATGAACTGTGATACCAAGATTTTTATGAAATATAATCGTTAAAGTCAAATATGAGTTTTTAATTTTCACTTGTATATTATTTGTTGATTTTACCTTAGATACGGTTGCTATAAATACACTAATTATGTCCTAGGGCGTTATGAGCGGGCATTATGGAGCATAACGTCCGCTCATTGTACGAGGAGAAATGAAACAACTTCCATTGATTAAATACTTCATAATTCTTGTCGTTTACGACTCTGGATTCCCCCGGCAATGAATTCTTCGCAGCTTTGGCTGCATTTTCTATGATATTCTTGGGTAAATTCATTTTCATTTCCATTATTTCTATAAGACTACACAAAGAAAGCAGCAATGACATTCACTGAATATGATGACAAAAATGTTCACAAACGTCAAAATATCAACAAATGACATGCCTACTATGAGAAGAAAAATGCAATGAACCGATTTTAAAATCGATTTTTCATTATAATAAAATCATTTTTTCGTGAAAAATAAAATCTTGTATGCTCCACGTGCGTTACTAGATCCTTACGCCCATCGGGCGTTAGGTTCTATATAACGCACTTAGTACATAAATAACTATTTCTAATAATATTTCTGTGGATTTTAACCAAGTAACAGCCCCATCGGTTCAAAAGAAATATCAATAATTAATCTCTTCTTCATCCAAGGAAATATCCTTCGATTTTGAAAATAAGAAGATATAGCTTTTTCGTTAATTAATATAAACACACATTCCAGTATATAATTATAACTTCCGTATATAATTTGCATTTGAATTGTTTTATGACTTTTGCCTCGGAGGATGAACCATTGTTGTTTTTTTTTCAGCTTTTAAAGCCTTGACACGTTAGAAATGACTACCGACATCAGTATAGTGCGGTGGGATCCCACGCTTCAACAAGAAATAGTAGAAGATTACGAATATGATGGTGGCAACTCCTCCTCCAGGCTTTTCGAAAGATCAAGGATAAAAGCTCTAGCCGGTAAGTAATCTGATATATGTTACATTTTCTGAATACGAGGAGGACCTGGAACTTGCCTCGAAACTACCTAAAAAGACCAAACTAAAGAATGCGTTATTTTCCAGTAGTACGACAAAAATACCGCTGCAAATTGAATCAATACTTCTACATCACTATATGTGACATTATCTAACTTTTTGGGTCATATAGTGTTTTTATTATGAAGAGCAACAGCTTATGATAACTTGAAAACTACTCGATTTTTTCAAAAATTTTTAATTTTCACTCCTACTGTGTACCCCTCCCCCTCCGTTCATAATTATCATATAGCATATAAAGTCGGAATCTGTGTACCTTGAAACCTCCAAAAAAGACATATTACTCGATTTTCACAATAATTTTCAATTTCTGCCCCCTTTTTTATACCCTCGCCACTATTGTATGTTAAAATGTCATATTGATCGTAAAATCAAAATCTATGTATCAAAAAATCCTAAAACTATTACTCGATTTTCAACGAAAAATTACATTTTGTTTGTTAATCAACACCCAATTTCATCCCCCTCACATGAACCAAATTGGCTCAAATACAATCCGACCCGTTCTCTTATAAACACCAACCTGTGTACCAACCATATTTGAAGTTAGTAACTTTATTCATTTATATATTAAAACAATGGTTAAAAATAACAATTTACACATTTATTATAAGAAATAATGCATGACGCACGTTTCGGTGGAACTTCACCTTCTTCAGATGCTAATGGCAAACAACTATGATTCTCTGTTATAACGAAATCAAGAAATGACAAATTATGTAGAAGGGGTAAATACAAAGATGGTTACAAATAATTATTAGAAAAAGAAAAACCAATTCTGAACTTCTAGTCAGGTAGTTCGGTAATTTTGAAAAGATTAAGAAGGGGGCTTGAAGTATGATCGATTTGGCTATTCAATAGGAGACCGGAATGCTTGTATTTATTTATCTGTAATGATTCTAAAAAATTATGTTTAATTCCCTTACTTTCAGTATTTAATATTTTAAAATCGAAATTGAATGTGTGATTTTCTTGGATTAAATGGTTTGCATAATGTGAATCCGACTTCTGATTAACAAAGCTCCATTTGTGTTCTGAAATTCTAGTTTGAAAACTTCTGAAAGTTCTACCAATGTAAAACTTATCACAATCGCCACAATTAATTTTATAAACCCCCGATTTATTATCTTTATGAACTTTGGATTTATTATTTTTTATATGATTTCCTTTATTCATTCAAAAGTTATCGAGGAAACTAATCGACCTACCGACAGAATTTTTTTTGTTTAATTTAATTAATTTTAGTGCACGTTTTGGGACTATACTTCCCATCACGTTTTGAAAAATAAATTTCAAAGTTGGGGGGGCACAGAACATTTAGGTTAAACAGCCATATATGACAGTTTCTAGGTCGATAGCGTCAAAATTCGAAATATTGTAACCATCAGTGAAATCGTTCTGTACAATAATTATTCATTATGGAGGGTAGAAGTAAGGAGGACCATCTCATATTGGAAAACAGTCGCAAAAGTGTCCAGTTGTAAACTGCAAATTGCAGTTCCAAAACCCTCCAGAGTGGCGCCAGAATAGCAAGAGAGCATGAAATAGGAAGGGATTCCATGCCGCGCTGTTGCCAACTTTTGTAATTGGGATTTTGAAGTTTGAAAGCTAGGTTATGTAGTTTATTTTTGAATGGGTGTTTTATTATCTTATTTATTAGTTTATTGAATTAGTTTATTTTTGAGTCACTGTATTTTCTTTCCATAGAACTCAGTTCGTCTTCCAAAATTTTTTCAAGATACCTACTAGTCCAAAAATGCCGCTCTTCTGTTTAAAATGTGTAAAACAGTAATCGACTCATCGTGATATTCAAATCGAAGATGCGCATAACATTGAACCTAAATCTACAGAGTACGATGAATCTGTTGGTAAGAATTTGTTAATGAGGTAAATAAAAGTAAAAACGACTTCAATATGACAACAGCGCGTCATTTGAAATGTACCCACTTGCTATTGTGGCGCCACCAATTTGACGATTTTTGACGGACACTTTTTCATACACAGAGATGGTCCTCCTTACTTCTACCCTCCATATTATTCATATTCCACCGAAAATTCTTCGAGATGCAGGGTTGCCAGATGTAATTATTTTTTGGGCATAGTTCCTTTTAGTTACAAAATTCTTTCATAAATAATTATTTGTCCTATAGAATGGAGTTCAGGACGTCACTAACTCAGGATTGGTATAATAATAATACTGTTTATTATTTTCGTTGTAATTTACCATAAGTCAATGTGTGTGAATTATGAGGAAGCAGTTTGTAATCCTGTCGGTACAAATTTAATGTCTTGAATGGTTAGTGGGCGCTTTAATCATTTTATGTGATCATTGTTTCTTTTATTACTTGTAATTTCGGTCGAATTAAGATGATATGTCCTCCACGATATTTTTTTTAACTGGTTGAATGTCCAGTTCTTGAATCTTATAACGTCAAACTACTGTTCATTCATAAAATATTTCCACAATGAATGTTTATATATATATATATATATATATATATATATATATATATATATATATATATATATATATATGTATATATATATATATATATCATTATCATTATATATTTAATAAAACTAAGTTGTTAAAATATGTGTACCGATAAAACTTAAAAAAGAGTCCCGGCACGATAAAGGGGCTTATATAGTGTGATAGCCCTATATCCCTCCTCCAACAAGAAAGTTCCCGTTTTAACCTAAAGGGCGTGTTTTTAAAGATATAAGGGCTTTTCCAACCCTTCAACTTGGAAATTAAGTGAAGTGGCGCCATCTGTTGTCGAGTATTTGAACTTCATTCAGAACAACAATTATTTGGGTTGCATTTCGAAAGGGACCGTCCATAAAAGACGTCCGCAGCTAAAAGGGTTGGGCTGACGAAGCAAAATGTGAGCTAGTGTGACAAGAAGGGGGGGAGGGAGCTTTTCAATTTTCGGACGGTCCGCATTTTCTTCATAACTAAAAAAATTAATATGATTTGTGATATTTATTTCCTAAATTAATTGAACATGATGATATATGTTACTATTGAAATTATAAATAAGTCACAATAGTAATGAAATTACACCCATAATTCAACTAGAACAAAATTCTTATTCTCTGAGTTTGAATTTTCGCGGTAAGTTTACACAGTAAATCACGAAGTAACCTCTAGACGGCGCGACCTGTCGATATCTATCAAAGATGAAACAACTGGAGCTGAGAATGTTGAGTGGATTGAGGAAGAAGACGTAGGATCTGACGAAAGACCGCCGCCAGTACTTGAAACTACATATGCTCTTCCAATAATTACATCTTTTCCAGAATGGCTGACGAGTCCTTGGACTCAAGAATAGGTTAAAATGTATATTATGAAAAAAAATTTGGTTGTATTCAGAATAAAACAATATAAATTTTTAATCGATTTCAAAATATATACGATGAAATATGACATAAATGATTCTAATGATTTCATACGCAAATAAAATATGATATTTTTTTTCTTTTTACGAAACTATTTCTAACTCAAGGAGGGGGTTTATTGAAATTGTGACGTCTTTTTGAAGGGGGTGGATAGCAAAATGTGACCATGTGTGACATAAAGGAGGGGTCACTCTAGTTTTATAAAAAATTAGCGGACGTCCTTTATGGACGGTCCCAAAGGCGCTGCGAGCAATTGAAGCATGTGCAGTAATGGCGCGAAATTTAAAATTCCAAAATCGATAAATTACATTTGTTACTATTATAAAGTTATTAAATTTTGTGTATTTATACAGCAGTAGTTAACTTATATTTTGAAGTTAAAGCGACATAATTAGGATAATTGCGAAAAACTCTGAAATAATGGGGGGAGCTCTACTCATACTCTCAGGAGATTTTCGACAAACACTTTCAGTTATTCCCAAGTCAACACCAGCAGACGAGATCAATGCATGCTTAAAAAAGTCACATCTCTGGCCACAAGTACAAATACTGCAATTAACAAAAAACATGAGAGTTGAATTATCAACAGATGAAACAACAGCACTTTTTGCTAAAATACTTTTACAAATAGGCGAAGGTACCTTCATATCCTACTGAACAAACGACCGGCCTTATTGAACTCAATAGTGATTTCTGTAACATAGCCAATACTGAAAACGAAATAATCGACAAAATTTATCCAAATATTATTCAGAACTATACCAACGTAGAGTGGTTAAAAATAATATTGTTGACGATATCAATTTTAATATATAACCTGGTTAAGACAAAATATATAAATCGATCGACACGACGGTATCCATTGAAGAAAATGTCATCTTCCCTACTGAATTTCTAAACTCTTCACAAGTACCAGGAATGCCATTACACTGCCTTCGTCTGAGAATTGGATCTCCAATCATACTACTCAGAAATCTCAACTCCCCAAAACTATGTAATGGAACGAGGATGATCGTAAAACAGCTATCGAATAATATCATTGAAGTTGAACTTATTTCTGGAAAGAACAAAGGACACACAGTATTTATACCTAGAATACCACTGATCTCTTCTGAATTGCCATTTTAATTTAGAAGATTGCAGTTTCCAATTAAATTAGCCTTTAGTTATACAATTAACAAAGCGCAATGGCAAACTTTAAAATATTGTGGCATCAACCTCCAAGAATCCTGCTTCTTTTACGGTCAGCTATATGTAGCTTGCTCAAGAGTAGGAAATTCGGGTATATATATATATATATATATATATATATATCTATATATATATATATATATATATATATATATATATATATATATATGTTTATAAACAAGTAGTGTAAATAATGAGAAAATTTTTTCAATAAATTTTTTTTACTTCTTTTACATCATAGTTCATTTTTTTATTTCAACTACCACGTAATATCAACTCCCGAGCGAAGCCGGGTACCATAGCTAGTATATATATATATATATATATATATATATATATATATATATATATATATATATATATATATATATATATATATGACGTAAAAATCATTATAATTCTCACAGTTGTTGCATGATCAATTGAAGAAAATGACTTCTAAAAACCATACTGTATTTCTAGTAGTATTGAATATTTGAGTAAAACTGTACAATTGACAACAGTCTAAGTGAAGTTTTCATATAACTAAATCATTGAATAAAATGTTTCCCAGTATTGATGACAAAAACTCATCAGGTACAAGTAAACAAGTTAACGACAATTCTTCAATTGCTTTGTTCATCATATTGTCTTCAAGTCTCTAATGATTATATGGACAAAGCTGTAGAATTGACAACACTGAATATGAAGCACTGATATGATGAATCATAGAATATAGTATTCTTTATTTCGAAATATATCGCAGGAAAAAAATCACCCAGGAAGAAGCAAACAAGTCAACTAGAAAGCTTTTTGTTTATAATATCTTCATACCAATCATTGCGAAAAGTAGAAATTTCATTACCTAGACAAATAAATAAATAAATCAATATATAGCGTTCATAATTTATAAACTTGAGCCATGTCAAATTAAGGTCCTCATTATGGCAATGATAATTGTCCAAACAACTATCCAAAACCTATTAATAGTGTCCATTGTGCAAATAAGACTACTTATCCACTCATTTTCTGTTCTTCATTGGCCGGTTTTATATAGTCTGCTTATCGAAATTTTTATCAATAAACCGCAACCATTTCCTCTAAAATAATTCAGTCATCATTTTCGTTACCGTTCGTTAGTATTTATGTGAAATTCCTAAAATTTTATGCACTATGCCCAAGTGCGAATTTGTGGATACCGAGCAAAAATTCTACGATAATTACGTTTTAGAATTGAGAGGTACGCATTTTATATAATATTCTTGTCGAGTGAAGGCTGAGTTTATATAGTAGTACATAATAATTTAAAAAATAATAGAGTTGATGATAATTATTTTATCATAAACGTTTTATTTATTGAATTGTTTGTGTTTGAATTTATATACTTATATTGTTTTTATTAATTTGAAATTTGTTGATATTCTATATTTATCAGAATATGGACTTTACTAAAACATTAGAAGAAAATCTCTTTCCACGGTGGTTTATTAAGGCACACATTTCACTTGTTTGAAATTAATTATATTTTTGGAATTGTGAAATATTGAATTGAATTGACATTTACTTGGTGAAAGTTCATATTCGTAACTTTATAAAGAAATAAAAATCTAACTTTTCACAGGTTGAAATAAAAATCTATTGAGTAAACGCGTTTCGTCATAACATTGACTTCATCTCGTACTAAAAAAAAAATAAAAATAAGTATTTCTTTATTTGCTGACCCTTAAACAGTAAATTACATTACTGGCACCAGGGCCTACTAATACATTACATTTAGAAAAACTAGAAAACACAGAGTATATTCAATCTAATAACAATAATAATAAAAAACAAAAATAATAAAACGGAAAGTTTAATTCTAAATTCAAGAATTCCTTCAGGAGATGGCACAATCTTTCATAGTTTTCAAATTGTTACTAAATTGTGGTATTAAAAAACAATCTATTAATACGAAAAATTGAATATAACAGAGGAGTTTCTAGAGAAACAAAATAACAATAAGCAATTCATTCAGAGTTATTGATGGGTATATTGAACAGATTGAGGAGAGGAGAAGGGTTTACTTAAGCAGAAACCTGACTCTAATTATGCGTGCCATCTTATTCAAAAAAACCATACCTTCAATCACAATTATAAGATATTACAGTTAGAAAATAGTCTCCACAAAACCAACTGTTGGGAATCCCTATACATCAATAAATATAAAAATTCCAGAAACCTAGTTAACGACCAGATTGAAGTAAACCCTTCTCCTCTCCTTAATCTGTTCAATGTACCTACTAATAGTAAGTAAGTAAGTAAATCTTTATTCAGCCCAACATATTACATATGTCTTAAATAACTAAAATCTAAAATAGCTTGAAATTTACATATAATACACTAAATAAAAATAAAAAACTTCCGACAAAATACACACAAGATAAAACACAAAATGAAATATGCAAAAAATGACAATGAAAAAAACGACCTCAACAGCCACACATCCTCGAATACAACCATAAATAAAATACAATTAAAAGGAGAAAATAATAAGCCTACTCAAGATCTTTACTTAGTGCGCCATGCATATCACCATCCTGAAAGAACTCATCAAGGCTATAATATGCTCTATCCCTCAAAAATGCTCCGAGCCTACAAACAACCTTACTGGGTAGTTGCTGTCTGAAGGAAAGAGGAAGCATATTCCAGATTTTTAGAATATTAAAAACAACACTTTTTTGTACAAATGTAAAGTTTGGTTTTTCTATTATTAGGTTGTCCCTAAATCTAGTCTCATATTGATGTTGTCTTTTTCTATCAGCAAAAAGCGAAGTGTTATTTAGTAAAAACTTTACGGCTTCAAAAATATAAAGACTATAGAATGTAAGAATACCAGTGTCTTTAAATACTCCCCTACAGCTATCACAACAGTCCATTCCTCTTTTGTAAAATAAAAATTCTGTTAGATTCCACAGAGTGACTGGACGTAAGCATGGTATGCTGTAATAACTCTGAATGAATTGCTTATCGTTATTTAGTTCCTCTAGGGACCCCTCTGTTATGTTCAATTTTTCGTATAAATAGATTGTTTTGTAATACCATAATTTAGTACGAGATGAAGTCAATGTTATGAGTGTTATGATAAAACGCGTTCAATCAATAGAATTTTATGTCAACTTGTGAAAAGTTAGTTTTTTATTTCTTCATAAAGTTATAAATTGTGAAATAACATTCTTATTTTTCATAGAATTAAATATACCTAGTTTTTTTCAACGCATTATTTTGTGAAACGGAGCATGGTTCTGCATATTTTATTGAATTCCATTTCACTTAACGGATGTTATTGTTTCAGACGAAAGAGAGAGCGTCCAGAAGAAAACCTTTCAAAAATGGGTAAATTCGCATTTAGTTCGAGTGAACTCTCGCATCACAGACCTATACACAGACATGAGGGATGGAAAGAATTTGATAAAACTCTTGGAAGTACTTTCTGGAGAACGGTTACCTCGTCCCACAAAAGGAAAGATGCGAATCCATTGTTTAGAAAATGTGGATAAGGCACTGCAGTTTTTGAAAGAACAGCGTGTCCATTTAGAAAATATGGGATCACACGATATAGTAGATGGTAACCCGAGACTGTCTCTTGGATTGATCTGGACGATTATATTGAGGTTCCAAATTCAGGATATTACAATTGAAGAGACAGATAATCAAGAAACGAAGTCAGCAAAGGATGCGCTCCTTTTGTGGTAAGTTAGTTCATATATTAATAATTTGAAATCAAGGAAAAAATATCAATAAAGTTTTTTATTTCTTCTTAGCAAAGTTCAGCTACAACTGTTAAACATAAACGAGTATCAAATAGTAACAGAACAAAAATATATTTAAATGTACATAATTACATTAACCTTTACATCAATAAGACGAAAAACTGCATGACTGTAGACTTAACAACTGAATGCCCTAAAAAAAGAAACATGTTCAGTGACCTATTGAAGCTCTGTATTTTTTTTGTTTTTAATTTCCATGGTAGGGAATATAGATTTTCTATGCAAGAAGTTCAGTATTTCTTGTTAAAATGTTGTAGTAAAATTTACTAATGAAATTATTGGTGCGGACTCATTTCAAAATCCATTTGAATAAGAATAAGTTTATTAATTTCAAAGGTTATTGGTACAAATACTAAATATTCAATGCACAAAATAAAAATTAAACAAGTCACAAAAAAAAACAGAACTCAAGGATTGCATGTTTTGTTGAAAAAGTGCCGAGTATCTGCTTCTTTACTGTTGGTAACCAAACGTTTGAAGATTTAGATATAACACTTTGACTAGTTATGTTGCATTTTCATATAAGAAATCTCAATATTGAGATTAGATTAAAATTTTATTGAATGTTTCACTGTACTATGAGATGTTCTGAACCTAGATTGATAGTCAGCTTTATATAATCATGTGTAAATAAATGATTTTTGATGATTAATTGACAATTCGCCAATTAATGTAAGTAGTCAATTCTTTAATATATGGCATAAAGAATTGTCAATTAAAAACTCAAATAAAATTAAAACAACAAATACAATATCCTTATTATTTGACAAGGCAGCGAGACATGTTTAGAAGCGAATTTAGAAAAACAAAGACTCAGAATTCCCCTATATATATATATATAGAAGCATCCATGTATTTCATTACATCCCCCTAAATATTGTTAACATTAAAAACTAAAAGATTTTGCCATAGCCTGAAAAATTTCTTGAAACTAGAATAGAGATTCATTTTTATTATTGTTATTAAATTGAAAATACTCTGCTATATTTTCTAGTTCTAGTTCTCTAAATGTATTAGTAGGCCTTGGTGCCAGTAATGTAATTTACTGTTCAGCATATAAAGAAATATTTTATTTATTTATTTAGTCAAGACTAGGCAGTATATCATCAACTCATATCGCCCTTGTACATAATTGTGCTTTATTTGTGAAGATTTTAAGAGTATTATAGTCTGTCCAGCGAGACTTGGCGTTCACGTCACAGATATTCGCAAATAACGACGCAATGCTGCCTACCCAAATAAATAAAATCCGAAATTGTCAATATTCATATTTGTCCTAAGTAATTTTCTGAAAGAGTAGTTATATGGCGTAAGTAGTTATATGACCGAATCATACATTTCGACAAATATCCTGTCCATAACATATCAAATCGTATGTATCCCTCAAGAAAAATGAACATTCCAAGTCATTTGAATTGAATGTGAAGTTGTCATTCTGTTTCAAAATTTACAATGTTGACGGACCATCTCTACCTACTTTCACTATTGACAGTTGCCGAAATAACCTCTATATCTCATTCCCATTGAAAATTAGGTCAGCTAATTAGATTTAAGATTATTTATTACGTCTAGCAACACTGCTGTCGTATACAATTGAAGACGTGAACGACAAGTCTCGCTGGATAGACTATATCTATACTCATCCTTCACGAACCAAAAGAATTAGTATGCATGGAGTTTTCTGAACACACGAGCGTATCTTCTGATTGCAGGTGTCAAATGAAGACAGCTGGATATCATAACGTAAACGTGCGTAACTTCACAACGTCATGGCGCGACGGTCTGGCCTTCAATGCTATAATCCACAAACACCGACCAGATCTCATACAGTTCGATAGGCTGTCGAAAGCGACGCCAATTCAAAATTTGAACAACGCTTTCAACGTGGCCGAGGACAAGCTTGGCTTGACCAAATTATTGGACGCTGAAGATTGTTACGTCGACCAGCCAGATGAGAAATCTATCATCACATACGTTGTCACTTACTATCACTACTTTAGCAAGATGAAGCAGGAAACTGTCCAAGGGAAGAGGATAGGAAAAGTTGTTGGAATAGCCATGGAAAACGATCGTATGATCAAGGATTACGAGACGTTAACTAGTGAATTGTTGAAGTGGATTGAGGATACTATAACTTCTCTAGGGGATAGAAAGTTTGAAAATAGTCTTGTAGGTGAGTAGCCGATGAAGCCTTATTTTTTATGAAAAGTGGATAATAATAATAATAATCTTTTTATTCAGCACTTTGTTAACTAACTTTTATACATTTTGAATATTGTGAACTACAATATAAAAACAGTAGAGTATGTATCAAATTTTTACGGATTAATATGGTTGATACATTTCCTTTTAAAGCTTGTGAGATTAACTCAATGTACTGCTTTAGACCTTTTTTTTTGACTGAAACTAGTACCTAGTCTATTCAAATAATAATTGTCTGTTGATCGTGTGTTATGAGTATTGTTAAAAATTAACAAATCCGCAAATAGTTGAAATGTTCTGAGGAGCCAATTGATTAAGTATCTTTTCTATAAATAACAAGGTCTTAAATGTTACTGTTTGCGTAACACTCAGTAGATTTGGAAGCTTTAACTTATTAATTCGTCAGGTATATATTTTATATATATTACAAAAATTACCAATTCTTATTTCAATTCTGATGGAAGTATTTCTTGAGTCGGCTAATAGAATATATTAAAATTTTTTGAATATGTATAATTTTGTTACCTGCCTACTCTTCAGAGTCAACTGACTCTGAAGAGTAGGCAGGTTGAAGCAGTACGGTTGGTGGAGTAGGCAGGTTGAGACCACGCAATCGTATTATTTCCGATTCCTCCTAATTCGATTCGTGGAGTAGGCAGATTGAGGCCACGTATCTGAATTATTTCCCTTCTAAATCTCCTGAAGATGACTTCGCAAAAGGAGCCGAAACGTCGAGATTTTTCAAATCTTTTACGCGGTTCATTCCGAGAACCAAGTTTTTCAAATACTTCCGACCGCGGAAATCTTTCTGAACATATATATATATATATATATATATATATATATATATATATATATATATATATGTAAATAAATATTTATATAAATATATATATATATATATATATATATATATATATTTATATATATATATATATATATATATATATATATATATATATATATATATATATATATATATATATCGTTTTTTTGATTTTTATTTTTGACGTAAAAATTAATGTAATCATTTTCATTTTTTGTTTTTAGGTGTTCAACAGCAATTGGGACAATTCAATAATTATAGAACTGTAGAAAAACCGCCGAAATTCGTGGAAAAGGGAAATTTGGAAATACTTTTGTTCACTTTACAATCAAAAATGAGGGCCAATAATCAGAGGCCTTATACGCCAAAGGAGGGCAAGATGATCTCGGATATCAACAAAGCTTGGGAGAGATTAGAAAAGGTTAGTGTGATATGTCAGGACATTTTACCGAAATAAAAATATTTTCTGCATTACTTAAACAATGTTGATTTTAGACTGATCCAGATTTGTTGGCTCATATTATATTTAGTTTCTTAATTACAGTGGATAAAAACGAATAGAAATAATATTTATTCTCTCAACCATTGTAAATGTGTTGACGGTACAAAATACAGTAAATCAAAAAATTTCAGACAAACAAATTATTACCTCACTGCATCACAAAAATCTACAAATTCGAATATACTATAAGGTTCACAGTTAACATTGAACTTGTAGAACTTTTTTGAGAAAGAATCATTATTGGTTAGTCTTTTCGTTCATTGTTAGATTATGTTAATAATTTTTATTCTCATGTCAGAACAGTAGGGACCTGCAAATAAACAGACCAGGCGATGTAAGAAATCTTTTTTGCTTTAAAAAAGCTACTAATCAAGAAAATTTCACACTAAGGAATAATAATAATAAATAATCTTTATTTGCCAAACCAAAATAACAGTTTATCAATAATATGGTATGAAAAACAACGAAAAAAGAAAGAAAATTGACTCTAAAATAAGGTTAAAAGAAAACTAAAATATTGAAAATTACATAACCAGGCATAACAGAGATCCTATAAAAAAAAACATTTACTCTCAGAAGTATATAGTATTTTTATGAGAGCTGTTCTACATCAGAAATTTTTTATAATATAATAACTTATTTCGTTCCAAACATTCAAGAAGAGTATTGTATTGTATTTATTACCAGTTTTTTTTTTAATATGCAAAATACATAGCTTAAACACTAATATAAATAGTATATCCTCACAGAGGTAATCAAAGTTACCTGTGTGTAAGGCAGGTAATTAAAACTTAACTAAAAAATAATATAATTAACTCTAAGTAACTTAAAAAACTAGGCTTTAAATATTTTCTAAAAATCTTCTTTAGTTTGTATCACAGTCGTCACCTGATGCACAATTAAATATTATTACGTCTAATATATTCTTTTAACTGCTTTTTTATTTTAATTTTATTTTCAATATTTTTTAGTTCATTAGGTAATGCATTAAAGACTAGGATAGCTTTGATATAAGATCTTTTTTTACTTATTTTTAATGTTCTTTTTGGCAATTGTATAGATTTATTTCAAGTTGCACTTGTTGATTTTGAACATAATTCTGATAAAGTTACATAATGATATAGTAGAGATTCAAGTGAAAATTGTTGTTCTATTGTGCAAGGTTGATTTTCATATATGAAGTTTTTTTGTTGATTATTTTTAAAATTCTATTCTGCCTTCTTTGCAGCAAAGAGATTTGCGTGGAATAAGCTCCACCCCAAGCTATTATACCATAGTTGAGCACACTATTAAATAAAGCGTAATAGACTATCATTAACGTCTTATGTTGCATTATTTTTGATAACTTAAAAAACATAAAAACCAAATATTTTGTTTTGTTTAATATATAGTTAACATGCAAATTCCAACTCAACCTATAGTCTATTATTAGACCCAGATATTTACAACTTTCAACTCTCTTAACTTCTTGATTACTTATTTTAACGTGCAATCTTTCAGGTATGCATGTTAATTTTTTAGTTCGTGTTTTTTTCTTTGTGTTTCGCTGGTAAGTTGTATCCAGTATATTCAAAACCTCTTCCACATCCACTGGTAATGAATGTAGCCATATTAATGACGCTTTCTTGAAATTTTTGAAAGTTTTTTCACTTTTTAAGTAATTAGGTATTCTATCATACAGCCTTTTCAGAATGTATGGATAGTTCCTCTGACCAATTAATTTATTCTTTCTCTCTTTTAGGGAATTAATTTTTTTATTTCTTGTCTCGTACTCATGAGTCATATAGGGTATGTAAATTATATTTTTAAATTGGTAGTTCGGTATTGTCTGTAAGAATAGCTTACGAACATCGAATACTTTGCTTTCTTTGTATAATTTCTCTGTGGAATATGTTTTCTTTTTCTTCATGATAATTTTTAATACCCATTTCTGCAGTAATTCTGAAAATTGGCAAAATGGTTTATTTTAATATATGTGGTGGAGGGAATGTGTATGAAGTACAGTTCTTATCGAATTTGAAAACATATACTTTTGATAACTGAGATTGAATTCTCGCACATCACTTGGTGAAGAAACATCATAAAGAATAAAGTATAAACTTTAAAATAAAACACACTTGGCTTATGTTTCACTATACAGGGTGTTTCTGAATTGATGCGAAAGATTTCAATGTCTTTCATATAACTTTTTGTTCAACACCCTTCTCCCTCCAAGTTACAGCCCTTTGAAATTAGGTGAAAAAAATTGTTTTTATTCAATACATCCACTTAGAAAAAAACTAGAGGAATGAAATTTGGCAGATAACTGCTGCTGATAAAATGGCAGTTTTTGAGTGTTTTTGTTACACTAAAATGTAAGCACAAGGGGCTGAAAAAAACAACCCCTATAATATTTTGCATCAGAACTTTTTAATGCGCTTATACTTTCCTATTAAAAAAATATATTTGAAAAGACATACTCAATCTGCAACTTTTTTATATCTTGACTTTTTATCATAAAGTTGTTAGTTTCATCACAAAAAAATAAAATAGTGCTCAGACTTTTCCCATAAATTCACAGAGGTTATCATTTATTTAAAAAAAAACAAGTAAGCTGCTGTCAAATGAAGTCATATGACAAATACTTTTATTGTCCTGATTTTTTCTAATTTCTAGACAGTTTTATAATGACTTCAAACATTTTTCACAACTAAATAAAACTTTATTGAAAGAATGGCATTTTTTTATTTAGTTGAAGAATATTGCAAATTAGAGCGGATTGAACAATAATTGTACTACTAATAACAATTAACAAATTATTTGACATTTGACAGTAGCTTACTTGTTTTTTTTAATAAATGATAACCTCTGAATTTATGGGAAAATAGTCTGAGCACTATTTTATTTTTTTGTGATCAAACTAACAACTTTATGATTAAAAGTCAAGATATAAAAAAGTTGCAGATCGAGTCTGTCTTTTCGAATATATTTTTTAAAAAGGAAAATATAGGCGCATTAAAAAGTTCTGATGCAAAATATTATAGGGGTTGTTTTTTTCAGCCCCTTGTGATTACATTTAAGGGTAACAAAAACACTCAAAAACTGTCATTTTATTAGCAGCAGTTATCTGCCAAATTTCTTTCTTCCAAACTTTCCCAAAGTGGATGTATTGAATAAAAACAATTTTTTTCACCTAATTTCAAAGGGCTGTAACTTGGAGGGAAAAGGGTGTTGAACAAAAAGTTATATGAAAGACCCCCCTTAATTTTTGCTAAAGAATCACCCATTGAAATCTTTCGCATCAATTTAGAAACACCCTGTATAAAAATATTTAGATACTGTATTTAGCAGTAACGAATAGTCGACATGTTTCGAGTTATGAACTCATTATCAAGACTGACTACAGGAGAGTATTACATCTTATTTTATAAATCAGACAAAAGCAAAGGTGATACCTGAAAATCAATTTGTTCGTTAACAAGGGGTAATTGACTATTATGGGCGGAACATATTTCCAGAATTTCTAGAAGATCAAGGCGCTTTCCTTTGTTACCTGAATGTAACAATTGGGTTTCGTTGAAATCCAGGAACTGATTAAATTTTATACAATGTTCGGAGAAGCCAGTGGTATTTTTATTTTATAAAATTGACTTTTTATGTTCTTCAGCACGAATGTTTATATTCCTTCCTGTTTGTCCAATATAGAAAGCAGGACATTCGTCGCAAAATATTTTGTAAACACCACTGTTTTCTTCGATGTTAGATTTTTTTCTTTTTTATTGAGCAAGAATGACTTCAAGTTTCTTTTATTTGTACAATTGTACAATCGTTACTGCTAAATACAGTATCTAAATATTTTTATATAGTGAAACATAAGCCAAGTGTGTTTTATTTAAAGTTTATACTTACTTTTGAAATATTTTAGCTCTTTAGTGGTATTTTTCTAATGTTGGTTTATTGCATTTCTTAGGCTGAGCACGAGCGCGAACTGGCTCTTCGCGAGGAATTGATCCGCCAGGAGAAGTTGGAGCAGCTCGCAGCTCGTTTCAACCGAAAGGCGAGCATGAGGGAGACGTGGTTGTCGGAGAATCAACGACTGGTATCTCAGGATAACTTCGGGCACGATCTGGCAGCCGTGGAGGCGGCCGCGAAGAAGCACGAGGCCATCGAGACCGATATTCTGGCTTATGAGGAACGAGTACAGGCCGTGGTGGCCGTGGCCGGTGAACTCAAGGCTGAGAATTACCACGATATGGAGAGGATCGACTCGAGAAAGGAGAACGTGTTACGCCTATGGAATTATCTATTGGAATTGCTTAGAGCTCGTAGACATAGATTAGAGTTGTCGCTGCATTTACAGCAGACTTTCCAGGAAATGATACATATTTTAGGTGAGTTAATTGTTTATTTTGTAGTGTCCTTTTTTTCTCACAAATATCTATTTCCACAGTAGAAATTATGGATCAGGCCTTTATTAAGGTGCAAGAAAAACATTCATATCAAGGAACATATAAAGTATGACATTTTTTTATAGTCTACCATTTTTAAGTACAAAAAATAAATAAAGCTAAATTTGGAAAGTACATTGTATAGTAACTCAAAAAACACCAGTGGTATAGAACAAATACTGAATAAAAGTAAATAATATCGGTAAATTCATTAAGAAAATATTAATAATATAATTTTTTTTTGGAGAACACACAAAACAACTTCATTATAAAGAAAAGACAAAAGTTTGACTGACATCAACATTAAATTTGTTTTTGTTTAACTCGTAAATTTTCAATGGGGTATGGTGTCAGGATAATAAAGAATTTCTTTTTTGTAGATACTTGTACTATTACACTTTCTTAAATATTCAGGAAATTCATTGAAAAATCTTTAGGAGGAATAGCTCAAATTTTTCGCTGGTATAATTTGAGTTTATGTTGTAGACATTCAGTCGTACCATTTAAAACGTTTTAGAATATCAACCATTCATTTATCATCATTTTGTGTATGGTATACTATAATCACTTTTCAAATAATGTGAAAATTTAAAATTTATTGTTTATTTTGCTAAATGAATGAATCAGAAGTTTTTGTTAAATTAGACAGAGATTTACCATATCTTCAGTTTATTTGGAAGACAATATCTTATATCTAGAACTGTTTGTTGTCAATGTATTTGAGTTTCCATCCACATGAATATATTCAAAGTTTAGCACTAAAATTTTTGATGGTAAATCATAATTTTATTCGCAATGAATGCAATTTTCCATTGAGTTGTTATATAGGTATATAATCGCTATTATTAAAATTTCTGCAGATTTGAAAATCTGATTCAAATAATGGTTTTCATACAAGTTTTATAGATAAAATGATAAACAAGAAACGTAGTCAACTAGCGTACAACAGCGTATAATATCCTCACTCGAAAGTAGAAAAAACGAAAAAATTCACATCTTTAACATATTTTGGTCCTCTAACAGAAAAAGTTGCTAATGTCATACCTAAATGTAATATTAAAATTGCTTTCAAACCTAAGACAAAACTCTCAGAATTTTTATTCAATGCCAAAGATATCTCTTCAAAATTTGAAAGTTCAGGAGTTTAATACCAACAATCTTTTTCGAAAAATAAAACGGATTCAACGGATTGCAGTGGAAAACCACCACCCGTTTCCACAAATATATAAATTTCAAATTATGCACAAATTACCGAAAAGAACCAAACTTAGAATCATTAGAAATTTTTAAACTCAATTATAAAGCAAAAGATATCTTACTGAACAACCAGATTGACTTGATATATTCTCCTATATTTAGTGTATTCAAACAATAATGATTTATTTATTTGTTTATTTGCTTGCTTGTGTTACCTGCATTACAAGTTATTGCAAGGTAACAATACAAAAAATAAAATGTTTGTATCTGCAGAGATGTATAACATCTGTACGCAGCACAAACTATGGCTTAAAGCTAGCTTATTTTAAAAACTTAAAACTAAAATACATTATGTATATATAACATTTTATTTGCTTATTCCAGTTTTTATTGATTGCTGTCTATTATTTTTTGATCTTACTATTCATTTATGATAGTTGTTCCTATTTACTTATTTTTATTCATTAACTTCCTTTTTTTCCTTTTCATTTATGAATAATTTGTACTTTTTTTTATTTGTTTATTACTTAATGTTTTGAGTTCATTTGGAAGTGAGTTAAAAGTTTTAGTTGCCACAAATTCTGATATTTTTTTACTTGCTCCCAATGTAGGTTTAGGTAGTTGTATAGATTTATTCCTTGTGCTAACCTTATTGTCTATGTATCTATTTTTTAGTTCTTCATAATGAATAATTAAAGCTTGCAAATTATATTTTTCATTAATGTTAAGTGGCAATACATCATTTTCTTTATTATTGAATACAATTTTTACAATCTTTTCATGTACTTTGACTAGCGGTATCAGTACTGTTGCGCTAGCACCACCCCATGCAACAATTCCATATGTAGCTGTACTATAGTATAAACCAAACATAATAGCTTTCAAAGAATTAAAAGACAATATATATTTTATTTCTAAGAACATTTTATTGTACCAATCTGGGAAATCCACTTCTATTAGCCCTTCTTGAAATGTGTTCCTCTTGTCTATTTAGGTACCTGCAATTCTTTCCCACCCGTAAGCGCAAATCTATAATTATGTAGATATTCAATTCTTAACTCAATATGCCCGAAATTGCAATCGCGGTGTTATATTTTTTCAAAGTATTTTTGTGATAATAAACGTAGTAAACTCAAGTTTTGTCTTTGTTCATCGATTTGAAAATCACTTCTAAATAAGGGCCATTCAATAACAGTTTTACGTTTCAGATGCCATGGAGGAATTGAAAGCCCGTCTTCTTACCGACGATTACGGTAAGCATCTGATGGGTGTCGAAGACTTACTGCAGAAGCACAACTTACTGGAGGCCGACATCAATATACTGGGAGAGCGCGTAAAATCTGTAGCAGGCCAGTCGCAACGTTTTGTCGACGTGGAGGTAGAGGAGGGCTACAGGCCGTGCGATCCTTCGCTGGTAGTGGAGCGCGTGCAGCAGCTAGAAGACGCGTACGCCGAACTCGTCCGCTTGGCCGTGGAGAGACGTTCCCGGCTGGAAGAGAGCAGAAAACTGTGGCAGTTCTACTGGGACATGGCCGACGAGGATAACTGGATTAAGGAGAAGGAGCAGATCGTTTCAACCGCCGACGTGGGGCACGATCTCACCACCGTCAATTTGCTGCTGAGCAAGCACAAGGTAAGTGTCTCATAGGGCGAACTTGGACTAATAATAATCGGAAAATGATCTGTTGAAATCACTCTGATCAATGTGTTTGTTGCAGGCTCTGGAGAACGAGATATCGGCTCATGAGCCGCAGCTGGAGGCCGTTCTCGGTATCGGCGACGAACTCGTCAGTACGGGTCATTTCGGCGCCGAGAAGGTACAAGAGAGGCTGGCCGAGATCAGGGGGGCGTGGAAACATCTGCTGGACTTGGCCGCCTTCAGGCGAAAACGTCTCGAGGAGGCGGTAGACTACCACCAGTTGTTCGCCGACGCAGACGATATCGATATATGGATGCTCGATACATTGAGGTTGGTTTCGAGCGAGGACGTCGGCAGAGACGAGGGCAACGCGCAATCTCTGCTTAAGAAGCACAAAGATGTTACGGAGGAATTGAAGAATTACGCCAGCACAATTGAAGGTTGGTAATTAGTGTATAATATTACTCTCTTACGGGCTAATTATATGTAAGTACGAGACATTCCCATCAAGGAGTTCGAGAGATGACAACTATCCTTACGCGTGAAAATTATACAACGTTGGTTGTATAACTTTAAAGATAACGTATATTCACTAATCCCATTTCATAGATAGGTAATCTTTCACTAGGTGGCGCTTCGGTAGATCTACTGGTCTCTACAAATGCTAATCAAACCTCATGAAGAACCAAATAAAACTAATTATTTTTATGTAGAAGTATGTCAAAAAAATAATTCCTATATCCCAGCGCTAGAGGGCAGTTTTAAAAGTTATTCATATCATTGAGTATTGTAAGCCTCTTTTGGGATGGAATGAGTATAAGAGTCAGATATGAATAATGGAGTACTCTTAGATTTATAGGTAAAGCCTATTTTCATTTAGATTTTCTATTAGATCAACAGAAAACTAAGAACATAAGCGTGATAATAGACGTTCAATATTGAAAGCAAATCCTAAGTTTGATGTGTATCTATTGGTATTGGTAATGGTAGGTGTGGATGGTGACCGATGCGCTGCGACCTTATTAGATCTATTGTGCCCCATCTTCTTCTGCTTCTCGATGTGTTCTCGTTTACAGCAGCCACTCAAGCCTCGATACCTTCAGGAACTTGAGGATTTTAAGGGGTCTATTCGTGGTATTTCTTCTACAGTCAGCTGGTATGATCCCAGCGTGTTCAGTCTTTCATGGTGCACAGCATAGCACTCCATCAGTACATGGTGGGATGTTTCTGGACGTTCCTTGCAGAATCTGTAGGTACTGTCCCCCTCTGAGCCTAGCTTCCTTATGTGTTCTTTGAGTCTGCAATGCCCCGTTAGAAATTCCGTGATTGTCTTTAGACTAGTTTTGCTGAGGTTAATCGGTGTCTTCGATCTTGCTCGGTTGAACTTGCCGAGGAGATCTTTGGCCTGCCTCAGCCCTGGAATTCTTTGCTCTCATTGCTTCTTCAGCCTTATTTAGTTCTTCTTGGAAGTAAGATTTTCCAAGTCCGCAGAAAGGTGCTGGCCCGATTAGTGGCGTTAACGCACCTTTTCGTGCCAGGGTGTCTGCTTGTTCATTACCCTTCACTCCGACGTGCCCCGGCACCCATGTGTAGCTAACAAAATAATGTATATAAATAAAAACCATCTGTCATTTCTTTCAGCTCTGCACCAACAAGCTGAACAACTAGGTCCGGACGTTGCCAATTCCGACGAAGTTAGGCAGAGATTGGAATCCATTGATAACAGATACAAGGAACTTTTGGAACTTGCGAAATTACGTAAACAGAGACTTCTCGACGCGCTCTCCTTGTACAAGCTTCTATCGGAAAGCGATGGAGTAGAACAATGGATCAACGAGAAAGACAGAATGCTGCAGACCATGGTGCCCGCTAGAGGTGAGAATTTTATTTGGAGTATATATGTAATTTTAACAACACAGGGTACATAAATATCAGTATCTCACTTATATATTATATCCATTGATAATTATCCTTAGCCATAATTCCATTTCCAGATATCGAAGACGTCGAAATCATGAAACACCGCTACGATGGTTTCGAAAAAGAAATGAACGCTAACGCCTCACGCGTAGCCGTAGTCAACCAATTAGCTCGTCAGCTGCTCCACGTCGAGCATCCCCACTCCGAGCAGATCACCGCTCGGCAAAATCAACTGAACCAAAAGTGGGCGGAGCTACGCGAGAAGGCGGAGGCAAAGAGGGACGAACTGAACTCGGCCCACGGTCTGCAGACGTTCCACATCGAATGCAGGGAGACGGTGTCTTGGATCGAGGACAAGATCAGAATCATAACGACCACCGACAGTCTGGAAATGGATTTGACAGGTATAATGACGTTACAGAGACGTCTAAGTGGAATGGAGAGAGATTTGGCGGCCATACAGGCGAAATTGAATTCGTTGGAGAAAGAAGCCGATAGTATCGAAAAAGAGCATCCGGAGGAGGCTGCTGTGATAAGAGAACGTGTTGCGCAGGTGAATTTCTAGCTAATTTCTTCTAATTTTTTTTTGAATTTTCAATCAGGAATCGTCACAACACCTTTAAATCCAAAATAAATCGATGGACAATACACTATATAAGAATTTGACTATACTATTCTTGATGTTCGGTTTAAGATTCGGGACTGTATTCTTCAGATTGACTGAATCTGAATATAAGTATCCCTAGATATAAATACCTATACATGCATCAACTGTTGCCGGAATACCCTAATATAACCGGCGGTATACTAATAATCTCGAAGCGATAGGTGCGCATAGTACGTTGCGCAAAGGAACGTAACGTTTCACTTTCAGTTAACGCTCGATTTTACTCATAAAATTCTCATATCGCGGGCTTAATATGAAAATCATTTCTTAAGAAGTAAATTCCGAAAAAATTTAGCACTGGTCACTAAATAAATTAATAGTTACCTTGCGCTGTTATTTAACTCGAATTGTCCTTTTTTCCAGATCCAGATAATCTGGGAACGATTGACGCTCATGCTGAAAGACAGAGACGCGAAACTGGAAGAGGCCGGCGATTTGCATCGTTTCCTGCGCGACCTCGACCACTTCCAGACGTGGCTTACGAAGACTCAGACCGACATCGCGTCCGAGGACACGCCCAGCTCGCTGGCCGAGGCGGAGAAGTTGCTCTCGCAGCACCAGAGCATCAGGGAGGAGATCGACAACTACACCGACGACTACGATAAAATGATGGAGTACGGCGAGAAGTTGACAGCCGACCCGAGCACGCAGCAGGATCCGCAGTATATGTTCCTGAGGGAGAGACTGAAGGCGCTCAAAGACGGCTGGGCCGAAATACATCAGATGTGGGAGAACCGGCAGCAGTTGCTGTCGCAGTCGCTCAGCCTGCAGTTGCTTAATCGCGACGCGAAACAGGTAATTTATAATTACTACTTTTTTTTTAGGTATCAATTCATTTAGAGATGTGTTATATTAGATTCCAACATTTATATGACTATATAGTTTACGCCAGTGAAAGTATTATAAAAATCTATACTGGATTTCATGAAATAATGGATTTGTTATAAAATCTGATACGGCTCCTTCACCAGTTCGCATAAGACTGGAAATTCATCATTATCATTAATGAGATAGGTACCTCAATAATTTTTAGATTTCAAAATTTCTATACTTCACACTAGTGAAAGAATTATGAAAATCTATGTTGTAGTTTATGAAAAAATTGATTTTTCATAGAATCTGATATGGCTCCCTTGTCATTTTGCACTTGATCTTTGAAATTTATTATTATCATTAGTGAGATAGATACTTCAATAATTTTCAGATTTCAACATTTCTATAAGTTTATAGTCACACTAGTGAAAGAATTATAGAAATCTATGATGTAGTTTATGAAAAACTTTCTTTTTCATAGAATCTGATATGGCTCCTTCGAAATTTTGCACTTGATTTTTGAAATTTATTATTATCATTAATATGAAAGTTACGTCAATAATTTTCAGATTTCAACATTTCTATAAGTTTATATTTTACACTATTGAAAGAATTATGAAAATCTATCTTGTAGTTTATGAAAAAATTGATTTTTTATACAATCTGATATGGCTTTTTCGTCATTTTGCACTTGATTTTTGAAATTTATTATTATGATTATAAGAGAGGTACCTCAATAATTTTTCAGATTTAAACATTTTTATAAATTTATAGTTTACACTAGTGAAAGAATTACGAAAATCTTTGTTGTAGTTTATGAAAAAATTGATTTTTTTTATAGAATCTGATATGGCTCCTTCGCCATTTTGCACAAGACTTTTGAAATTCATTATTATCATTAATGAGAGAGGTACCTCAATAAATTATCAGATTTCAAAATTTCTTGAAGTTAATAGTTTTCACTAGTGAAAGAATTATAAAAATCTATGATTCAGTTATGAAAAAATTTTGAATGATTTTTTATGATTCCTTCGCCATTTTGCACTTGATTTTTGATATTTATTATTATCATTAATAAGAGAGATACCTCTATAATTTTCAAATTTCACCATTTCTATAAGTTTACAGTTTATACTAGTGGAAGAATTATAAAAATCTATATTGTAGTTTATGAAAAAATTTGATTTTTTATAAAATCTAATATGGCTCCTTCCCCATGTTGAACTTGATTTTTAAAATTTATTATTATCATTAATGAGACAGGTACCTAAATAATTTTCAGATTTCACGATTTCTATAAGTTTATAGTTTTCACTAGTAAAAGAATTATGAAAATCTATGCTGCAGTTTATGAAAAAATTGATTTTTTTATAGAATCTGATATGGCTCCGTCGACATTTTGCACTTGATTTTTGAAATTTGTTATCATTAATAAGAGAGTTACCTCAATAATTTTCAGGTCGAAGTGATACTGAACCAGCAGGAGAACGCTCTGAACAAAGACGAACCGGCGGCTACGTTAGAACAAGCCGAGAATCAGTTGAAGAGGCACGAGGCCTTCTTGACGACGATGGAGGCAAACGACGAGAAGGTGAACACGGTGGTACAGTTCGCGCGCAGGCTCCAGGACGAGGGGCACTTCGCGGCCGACAAGATCGCCAAGAGGGCGGACGTCATAGACGAGCGGCGCACGACCAACAGGTGAGCAACACAGTCGAGGCCAGTCTTATAATGCTAAAAAAAACATAAAATGTTATTTTTTTCCAATTCGGTTCTGGGTATAAGAACAAAATATGGTTCTTTTTAGCAGGTTTTCACTTTGAAAACCTGCTTATTAAAATGGGTGCGATTAGAAAACTTCGACCTAGGACCAAGATAGTTTTTCGTTAAAATTCTCGTGTCACGGTGTTAAAAGTTAAACTCCTCCGAAATGGCTCGACCGATTCTCATGAAATTTTGTGTGCATATCGGGTAGGTCTGAGAATCGGCCAACATATATTTTTCATCCCCCTAAATGTTGAGGGTGGGGTCCACACCTTGATTTAAATATTTTATTTTTCAGACAACATTTTCTGTTCTATTTTATTTTATGATACAGTAATAATTAATTTATATATTATATTATATATATATTAAAAATACATACAACCCCAAATTTTTACCCCTCTACGATCAACCCCTATTTTGTATTTGTTAAATTCCTCCGAAGTGGCTCTAACGATTCTCATGAAATTTTGTGTACATATCGGTCAGGTCTGAAAATCTTTTTTTTGTCATGAATGAAAATAAGAATCTTGCCAAAAAAATTTCATTTTTTAAATTTTATCCACAGACCCACATTAGGGTTGCAAGATGGCAATTGAAAATAACAATAGTCGGTCTGAGAATAGATAGTAATATATTTTTCATACTCCTAACATCTTTATAAATTTTTTGGACAAAATTTTTTAAAATTTTTTTATGATGTTGCATTAAAAAATACATACTTACAACTCTAAATTTTCACCCTTCTATTAACAACCCATATTTTTTAATAGCCATTTTAATAATTTAAACAACGTTGGTCGGGTCAGATAGATTGATAGATAGATATATAGAATGATAGAGATACATCGGCAGATAGATGAATAGATAGAAAGATAAAAATAGTAATTTATATGGCAGAACAAAGTTTGCCGGGTCAGCTAGTATATATATATATATATATATATATATATATATATATATATATATAAATATAAATATATATATATATATATATATATATATATATATATATATATATATACAACATACATACATATATATATATATACATATATACATATATATATATATATATATATATATATAATTTTTTTTTTATTCGAATTGTTGTTGCCTGTGAACTATTTCTGATCTCTTGATAATTATTAGCAATAACAAGCTTGTTGAATCTTAAAAAACTCGATTTTATTAAAAAGTTGACGTTTCGCCACGACATTCGTGGCTTTATCAAAACTTTTCTCAAAAATAATAATAATAATTTTGAAAAGTTTTGATAAAGCCACGAATGTCGTTGCGAAACGTCAACTTTTTAACAAAATCGAATTTTTAAGATTCAACAAAGCCTGTTAATTGCTAATAATTATCAAGAGATTATATATATATATATATATATATATATATATAATATATATATATATATATATATATATATAATATATATATATATATATATATATATTTATATATATATATGATATATATATATATATAATATATATATACTATATATATATATATATAATATATATATATATATATATATATATATATATATATATATATATATATATATTCCTAAGCATTAATTGATGCTTTTGAAGTGCAAAGTCTTCTGATTCTGTGGGTGTCGAGGAGTCATTGATTGTAATGTTCTTTTCTATTTTTCCGAAACCGACAGAGATCGCGCCATGGCCTTAACGGAGAAACTCCGCGACCAGCTGGAGCTGCAGCAGTACCTGCGAGATTGCGACGAGCTAGGCGAGTGGATCCAGGAGAAGCACATAACGGCGCAAGACGAGACATACCGCTCTGCGAAGACGGTCCACTCGAAGTGGACGAGACATCAGGCGTGCGAGGCCGAGATAGCGGCCAACAAGGAGCGTCTCCACAACCTGGAGAAGGCTGGCGACGAGCTGGCCAAGGAGAAGCCGGAGTACGCGAATCTGATCCGACCCAAGATCGACGAGCTCGCCGACCAGTTCGACGTGCTCGAGTCCACGACCAAGGAGAAGGGCGAGAGGCTGTTCGACGCGAACAGAGAGGTTCTGATCCACCAGACTTGCGACGACATCGACTCTTGGATGAACGAGCTCGAGAAGCAGATCGAGAGCGACGACACGGGCTCTGATCTTGCCTCGGTCAACATCATGATGCAGAAACACCAGGTGTGTAGTTATATCTCGCTTAGAGCAGTGGTATTCAAACAATTTAGCAGCGAGACATCGAGGTTACATACCTACCAAAAATTAAAATCATCAATAATATAATTCTAATTACTCGAAAATTACGTCTGTGCAATCAGAAAAATGTTAATTAATTTTTTATATTTCGTACGAAACACATATTTTTGTCATTATGAGTACAATAAACTCAAAATCAACTCTGTAGTTACCGAATATTAGATTGACAAATCGACTAGCATTGATCATTTATAGCTATTAAAATTAAAATTGTACGAACTCAAAAATAAAACCAGTTCTTACTAAAGGAAAGTATTTAATGGGACCTATAAGCCGGTTTCTTGTTTTTAAATGGTGATATCTCTAGCTCTAATTTGCTCAATTTTAGTCTTAAATGTAGCTATATTTATATTTTTTTTCTGATTTAAATTTAAGGTAGAAAAATTGCGAAAATCCCATCTCGTACATATCAGATGAAGCAAATGGTAATAATACATTAACAGCTGCATCAGTCAATTCCGGGTATTGATTTCATACTAAATATTACTTAGTTCCAGCTCTTCGACAACAAATTTTTATTCTCTATTAGATTTTAGCTCGGTATTCTATTTAAGATACTAATATTTTTCTGTAAAAAGTTATTGGAACGAAGTTCCTTATGGCAGGCTTGGAGGAGATAGGGATTTTGCTGCGCTACCAAACTGTAAAATATGTGAGACTAAAACCGTAACGAAAACATATAACGGAAGTGACGACACAAGCGAATAGAGAGATATCGGTAAAACGAATTGCGCCTGTGAACGTTATTAACGTCCTGCGGTATTGGTTTTACGTCAAGCGGTATTTTAGTTTTATTTAACAGTTATCGGCAGCGATGTTTTACCGTGCCCTAATTCACAGAACCCGCGCTATTCAAAAATGTGACTTAACCTTTCAACCTAGCTTTATGCTTTGTGTCTTTTGTTTGTCTTGTCAGTTTTTATGTTTTTAATTGAATTTGTGCGTTTACCTTAGCCATATCCGGGGTTTTTTTGAATTATTATTGTTCCAATAAAAGACGAAAATTATATTTGTTATATAGATTAATTTTATTTTCAATCCTTTTTCCTAACTTCCACTAGAATCTCCGCAATGGATGAAGATCGTGAAGTGATAATTATTGATGGTGGAAATGATCAAGTAATTGAAGTCGCTATTTTGATGAACATTATAAGGGATCAACAAGATGTTGATGCCCAACAGCGTTTTTCATTAGACGAAGTTCCAGATGAAGACTAAATTTTTGTTTAGGTTTGAGAAAGACAATATTTACAGATTGTATCACGCTCTACAGATCCCAGAGTTTGTATTTTATTAATTTACCATTACTTAAAAATCAAATTAAGGAATTAAAACAGTCGTACGTTTATATTGGTAGTAAGAGTAAGTACAAAAAACAATAAAGATACATAACCTTAAACTTCAAAATAAAACGCTGCGCATGCCCGGCATGTTAATATGTTAGGCGCTATTTCAAATACCGTCTGTCGTTATGCTCCGTAAATTAGGGCTAGCGGTAACGTTATTTAGGGACGTTGCGTTAAGAAACAAATCGCGCATAGGTTAAATGTCAAAATACGTATGCTCTAATACTGCCTGACGCTATTTGGGTTACCGATATCTCTCTAATATTGTATAATACCTTTCTCTTTCTCCCTCTTTCTTTCCGTTCTCTCATCCCTTCTTTCTGATCCCACTCCGCCTCGTTGTGTTGCTTCTAGACCTGTGTCGATCGTGATTGATCGAATCTTTTTGATTCGATCGCAACCTATACACGAGTGATCGAATCACGAATTCCTAAAAGACCCGATCTTATTTAACCCGATCCCGATTTTCTTGACAAGACTAACCAAATTGCACTTTATTTACATATGTTTTTACACAACAGTATATAACTAATTGCTTGCTGATACAATCGTTTACATGCTTTCATTCATCACACTCTTTCTCGTGTTGTTTTGAATTTTGACACGTAATCCAAAAGGAACTGATTTTTTCAGGATCGCTCGCGTAGAAGAGTCGCGACCTGTCGATCTCTCAGTCTTTTGGGTCGCGAACTCGATCGATCGCGTCGTGATCGAGACCGAATTCAGTTTGAGATCGAATCAGTGACATGCTGATATATTCGTTACAAACCGCGACCGGCTACCGGTGACCCAAATGATCGAATCTTTTTAACTCGATCATCATACGAGTGGGTCATGATCGACCCGGGTCTAGACAAATGATCGATCGACACAGGTCTAGTTGCTTCTATATTATCCGAAGGAACTTCGTTCCCGGTGTCTCATGACACCGTTATCTTTTTTTTTAAAATTATGTATTTGTTTTGGGGTCGGGAACGAAAGATTTGATACTTACACTTCAATAAATTGTTCAATAAAATCTACAGGAGTTGGAACAGTTGAAAAGTTCGTAAAAGCTTCCAGAAATGATGACATGGATTTGATGCATAATACATACATTTTATATTATTTTATCTTTATATTCATTTTTTTTTTCCAGATGATAGAAACGCAGATGGCGGTTAAAGCGCGCCAAGTTACCGAATTGGAAAAGCAGACGCAGCACCTGGAAACGAAAGCGCCCGAGAAAAACATGGAGGACATCAAGGTAAAGAAGACGCAGGTCGAGCAGCGATTCCAGCAGTTGAAACAACCGCTGTTGGAGAGACAGCGAATTCTGGAGAAGAAGAAGGAGGCACTTCAGTTTAGGAGAGACGTCGAGGACGAGCTACTCTGGGTCGCGGAAAAGATGCCGCAGGCCCAGTCGACCGAGTACGGCAACACTTTGTTCCACGTGAACATGCTGGAGAAAAAGAATCAGTCGCTGAGGACAGAGATCGATAACCACGAACCGAGGATCAACACTGTCACAAATAATGGACAGAAGCTGATCGATGAAGGTGAGATGCCCCAGCTTCATCATATATATATATATATATATATATATATATATATATATATATATATATATATATATATATATATATATATATATTTATAATAATAATAATAATAATTTTTATTCATTCAGGAAGACAATTTACACTGTATTGGACAAGTCAATTTTCATTTAACAATGATAACAATAATAATTTAACACTTATAAATATGCATACCTACAAAAGATAACAACAACAATAAATATGCATACTTACAAATAATAATAGATTGGAAAAAAAATCACAACATTACAACTAAATAAAAATAAAAACATATATCAAAACAACAATAATTAAGAAGTCTCAATTCTAGTGTTCAAATAATCAATCATATATATATATATATATATATATATATATATATATATATATATATATATATATATATATATATATATATATATATATATATATATATATATATATATATATATACAGGGTAGCGAGTAAGTCTGGCAACAAGGTATTTGTTCAAGACGATTAAACGTATAATCGTGAAATATCCCTCAGAGATGGATTGTTTGAAGAGGTGTAATTAAGTGGCCGGCAAGATCTCCCGAATTGACTTCACTTTATATCAGACATAACTGATTCAAATACTCTCAAATGTCTTGAGATACAAACAATTTCTCCATAAATGATAAACAATTCTATTCGAAGCGTCAAATACAGATAGTATTATTGCTAAGATACAAGTGGACAATATTTTGAGCTCCTGTTATAGGGAAACTATTAATATTTTTGTAAGTTAGTATGAAATTACATATTGTATGTCTTGGAAAATTGTTTCTCTTATTTTTTTAGTAGTGTATTCTGTATTTTTGAAAAGAGGACGAAATCAGCTTTTCTACGATATATAACTCGACCTACGGTGCTATTTAAAAAAAATTCAAGATGGCGGCGGTACAATGAATGCTGACGTCACTCAAGTTTGAATGGAACTCTGAAAAACGAAAAAAAATATAATCCTGTGCATAACCCTAAAATTTAATTATTATATGTTTAATCGTTTCAAAGAAAATACCTTGTTGCCAGACTCTCGTTATATATATATATATATATATATATATATATATATATATATATATATATATATATATATATATACAGTGTGTCGCATTTAAGATGAGGACACCCCCTTATTTCAGTTATTCAAAGGAATATAGATTTGAATTTTCTCAGAGTCATGAACGGTGGTGGGACATATTTTTTAAGATACTTAACTGAATTTTGAATTTTAAACTCGGCCTACTACGAATTGACAAATAGGACCGATTCTCAATATTTTGTTTCGCGTTAGAGATATCGAAAAAAGTTATGAGAAAAAGTTGTTCAGAGAAGTTTTTTAGGCCCATATACCAATTTTTATGACAAAATTCGCATTTTAAATTTTTTCAATATTTTGGTATCCCAAAATTATTACGAGTTTTCTTTTTTTAAATTTTATACTTAGTGTGCCATGGAAAATAATAAAATTGACAGAAGTTTCAAATACTAGTTAGTTTGAATTATTGCGTTAAGTTAAATTTAGTGAATTAGTGATCAGAGAATCAAAATGCCATTAACTTTACGTGAAAAAATCGAAATAATTGGGTTGTTTGGTGATAATTCTCGTAGCAGCAGAGTTTAACTTGAGACACCCCGAACGTGCTTTTGTTACTCATGGAAAAGTAGCCACTGTAAATGTTCTCTTCAATGAAACTGGCAGTGTTGTTAAAATGTATCAGAAAAATTATTGTTTCATAAATCTTCTCTAAATTTAATCAGTTATAAGAATAAAATAATTATAAAATAAAATTATCATTCCTTTGTCTTAATTATTTTATTGAAATATTTGAATACATAACACTATTAAATTATCAAGTAGTAAAGTTCTTAGTTTCTATAGCGTACTAGTTATAAAATTGAGAGATAAACTTAATAATTTTGAATTATAACCGAAATATTGAGAAAATCGAAAATGCGAATTTAGTCATGAAAATTGGTATACGGGCCTAAAAAAATTTTCTGAACAACTTTTTCCCATAACTTTTTTCCATATCTCTAACGCGAAACAAAATATTGAGAATCGGCCCTATTTGTCAATTCGTAGTAGGCCGAATTTGAAATTCAGAATTCAGTTAAGTATCTTAAAAAATATGACCCATCACCGTTTATGACTACCAAAATTCAAATTGGTGTTTCTTTAAATAATCATACTATGGGGGTGTTTTCATCTTAAATGCGACACACGGTATATATATATATATATATTTATATATTTATATATTTATATTTATATATATAAATATATATATATATATATATATATATATATATATATATATATATATATATATATATATATATATATATATATATATATATATATGACAATTCCGGAGACGACATACCGTGACATGTAAATGAGCCACAGCAGGCACAAACCTCCTAAGTAAGAAGAGAACTACCGGCATAGAATAACTCATTCGTAATACACTATAAATGGTATAATAATGATACCACAACTATAGTGTGATACGAATGAGTTATACTATGCCGGAAGTCTCTTCTTACTTTGGGAGGTTTGTGCCTGCTATGTTCCGGTAGATGGCGCTGTGGCTCGTTTACATGTCCCGGTGTCTCGTCTTCGAAACTGTCAGGTACTGAATGATCTGGATGGTTACCAAATTCGATTGATGGATAATACAGAATAGGTCCCAATGAGGGCGAAACAGCTGTCTATTCTTCCTATCGTTTCTGGTGGCCATCTGGATGTTTCTAATATTCACCTCTGAAGGTTGGACGGGAATGTGTGCAGTGGATATTCTTCGATATTTGTCGCATAAAAAATAATTGACAAGTTGTAATATTTGAAAATTTCGTTCGTAAAGTTTTGAAATGAAAAATTATTGTTTTTTCCATTAGGTCACGAAGACGCGTCGGAATTCGGTCGATTGATTGGCGAACTCCACAAAGCCTGGCAGGAGTTGAAGGACGCTGTGGAAAATCGAAAGGAAAACTTGTTGAGAAACGAGAGGGCGCAACAGTATTTGTTCGATGCGAACGAGGCGGAAAGTTGGATGAGTGAACAGGAATTGTACATGATGGTTGAAGATAGAGGTAAGTTGAAACTTTCGTAACTTCAGTGATCGTATTCATGTAATTTTTGCTCTCACATCGAAAATCATTAAAAAATTATTCGAGACAGAAGTAGAACTCGTGACTGCATCACTAAAACGATAATAAAGATGAAAAACAGAAAAACAGTGATCTTGACTTCAAGAATCATTTTTTAAATGTGTCAATAATAATAATAATAATCATCTTTATTTCCTCATTAGGCCAGTCAGTTGAGATAATCAGTTGACAATAATTCCAAAAGTTCTGCAAACTTGGAGTCGTGTTGAATATATTATTTCATATCACGTATCAAATTTGCAACCAATTTAAGGGTATGGGACTTCTTCTTAAATTCAAAATAATTGATGTTTTCCTTTGATAAACTGACCTAAAAAATTCCAAAACTTCTGCAAACTTGATAGATACTTCGGGAAAATATACCGAACAGTTGTATATATTTGCAACCTTTTACGTTGACCGGAACATGTTTATTTATAATTTTTTTAATTCGTGGTCATTTTTTCGAGCAAGATGGTCTCGAAATAATTACAAAAGTTTTGAAACTCGGTTGAAAATTTAGAAAACATCTATTCTGATGCATTTGCAAATTTGCAACCTTGTACGCGGTCCGGAACTTTATGCAAATTGCAAAAATTATATTTTTGGATTTTTTTGCATAAAGTTCCGAACCGCGTACGCAAATTTGCAAATGCATCAGAATAGATGTTTCCTAAACTAACAAACTAATTTCAAAACTTTTGTAATTATTTTGAGACCATCTTGCTTGAAAAAATTAACACGATTTAAAAAAATTATAAATAAACAACGGTCAACGTAGAAGGTTGCAAATTTATGTAACTGTTCGGTATATTTTTCCGAAGTAACTGTCAAGTTTGCAGAACTTTAGGAATTTTTTTTGGTCAGTTTATCAGAGAAAACCGTAAATTTTGAATAAAAAAATGTTTCGTATCCTTAAATTGGTTGGAAAATTTGATACGTGATATGAAATAATATATTCAATACTACCCCAAGTTTGCAGAACTTTTGGAATTTTTTTCACAAGCGTACAGCAAAATTCAATGTTATTGCAATTTTAATAATGTTCCGGACTTCGGAAAAGGGTGCAAAATGAGATTTGTTCCTTTCTCTATGTAGCATTCAATTGACCAAAGTTTGAAAACTTTTTGAATAATTGTTAAATTTTCGATTTTCCATGTCTTAACTGACTGGCCTATATCACCGCATACAGTAGTAGAAGGTAAAAAACAAGTCAAAAGAAAAAGACATACAAAGAATATTGTTAAATACAAAAATACAGATCGTACAAAATTTGCATATATGTACATCAATAATAACTAGTGATAGTCCAGTGGTCGATTTATTGAGGTTTTTATTTTATTTTTTCTTATAGGAAAGGACGAAACGTCGGCTAGAAACTTCATGAAGAAACACGAAAGCCTGGAGGCGGCTGTCGAAGCTTACGCCGACACCATTCGGAGTCTGGGCGAGACCGTTCGATCTCTGGCGGCCGAGGGGCACCCCCTGGCCGAGCAAGTGGCCGTCAAACAGTCTCAACTGGATAAACTTTACGCAGGACTTAAAGATCTGGCGGGAGAGAGACGGGCCAAGTTGGACGAGGCCCTGCAGCTGTTCCTCTTGAACAGGTACAGTAGTTCAAATCAAATCAAAATATGCTCTATTGTCTTTAAAATTATACACTTTATTGACAAAGCGAAACATATAGGAACTAAACAATGTAAAACATAAAAATAAACACACATTAATCAAAAAATATACAAACTAAACAATGTAATACCTAGAAATAAAAATCACACCACATTTATATACAAAATATATACAAACTTTACAATAGAACCGTGGGTGTCAAATCCTCCTCAATCGAAGCTGATGCCCGTGTCATTCAATTTGGTCATATCAACTAATCAATGCTCATAATAGTAGTCCCCTATAGAGTAATGAGGTCTATCAAGAAAGTAAGATTTTGTTCGTTTCCGAAAATTGACCAAGGAACTTATAGATTCTAATTCCTCTAGACGGTGATTGTGAATTTTCTTAGCATTGTAAATGATGGACTTTACTGTTAATTCAGAGGAAGGAATAGGGAGGTGAACATGATGTCCCAAAGATCTGGTGGAATACCTGTGCTGTGGCACCAAGGGTTCATCATCAATCAGCCCTCTGCATCCACTGCTGGATATAGGCCTCCCCCATCTCTGCCCACTGTCCTCTATTCTGAGCGCTCTGCATCCAGTTTGTGGCTATTCTTTTGATATCGTCCGTCCATCGCGTGGGAGATCTTCCCCTGTTTCTCTTGTCAGCCCTTGGTCTCCACTCGAGCAGCCTCTTTGTCCATCGTCCATCTGTCATGCGGGCCACATGTCCAGCCCAGTTCCACTTGAGCTTTGCCACCTGGTAGATAACATCCGCGGCACCAAGGGTACAACTTGAAAATACTTATGAATCAATCTCACAGATTCAAGTAAATTTAAAGAAGGAAGCGTTAAAATTCCATTTTTCTTGAAGTAAGGTTTGCAATGAGCCCTATTTTTCAGCACAAACATGTAACGAATTGATCTCTTCTGCAATTTGAGAATGATGTCAAGTTGTGAAGAATTACATGAACCCCAGAAGGGAAGATGAGATTCGAACAATGCAATTCTTGTAGATGCCGCATCTAATTCACTTGAGATGGATTTAATGGAGAAACAGGCCGATGATAATTTTTTAGCCGAGACATGCACATGCTGTGAAAATTTAAGATTATTGTCGATAAAGAGGCCGAAAAACCTGACAGAATCGACCATTTTAATGGCATGTTTTTGCAGGAATAGATCGTGGGAGTTATCTCTATAAAACAAGGCGACGGTTTTATCTACATTGAATTAAAGGAAGTTTGCATCAGACCAGGACTTGATCAATCCAAGATCAATTGTCATTTCAGAGTGCAGCGTCGCAGAACTAGGATTCCTCCAAGTAATACTCGTATCATCCGCAAAAAGCGTAATTTCTTCACTGAACTTCATATACGTAATATCATTTATAAATAATAAGAATAGGACAGGACCTAAAACAGAACCTTGGGGGACACCGCTAGTGATACTTTTACAAGCAAAATTGGAGTTATCTGTCCTTACAAATTGTTTTCTACTTCCAAGAAATTGGAAAATAAAAAATTCTAGGTATAAATATCTACATCTACTTGTATTTCATTTAATTGAAATTGGTCATATTTTTGTTGAAGATGAAGTGGATATTCATTTCTTAAGAATACCCTGCATCACGGGTATTCTGAAGAAATGTTTTCTTGATTCCTTGATAATACAAAATTTCAGGCTTGTTTCATTCATTAGGCGATCCTCTGATGTTTGTTTATTTTAAATTCTTTTATAACTTCTTAATACGTGCCTTACGAAAACCAATGTGTATGTTACAGGGACGTGGGTGATCTCGAGCAGTGGATCGCAGACCGTGAGCTGGTAGCATCCTCTCAAGAACTGGGTCAAGACTACGATCATGTAACTCTCTTGTGGGAGCGATTCAAAGAGTTCGCGAGGGACACGGAAGCTATCGGCTCGGAAAGAGTGGCCTCGGTGAACGATGTGGCCGACCAGCTGATCGCGGCCGGCCATTCCGATTCCGCGACGATAGCAGAATGGAAGGACGGTCTAAATGAGGCGTGGCAAGACCTCTTGGAGTTGATTGAGACGCGCACGCAGATGTTGGCCGCCTCTAGAGAGCTGCACAAATTCTTCCACGACTGCAAAGACGTGCTAGGTAGGATCTTCGAGAAGCAGGTGTCCATGAGCGACGAGTTGGGCAGGGACGCTGGGTCGGTAAACACGCTCCAGAGGAAGCACCAGAACTTCCTGCAGGTACCCAACATATTAACTTTGTAATTGTACGAAACTCTAGAATATCTTTGTCTCATATGCGAAAAACGTTTTTCCATTTAGCTAGTGTTCGATTTGATGAAAATTCTCGGTTGCTATGATGTCATTGTTTCTTTCGCAGGATTTGCTAACTCTTCAGTCTCAAGTGCATCAGATCCAAGAAGAATCTTCTAAACTGCAGGCCAGTTATGCGGGAGATAGAGCGAAGGAAATAACGAATAGAGAACAAGAAGTAGTAGCCGCATGGGCTGCTTTACAATCAGCTTGCGATCAGAGAAGGGGAAAATTGGCGGACACCGGTGAGTAAAGTGGAAAATTTTCACCAAGACCTCGTTGTTATCGTTCTGAAATCAACTTGAGGTCTTTCGAAAATCTTTTTCAGGCGACCTGTTCAAGTTCTTCAATTTGGTGAGAACTCTGATGCAATGGATGGACGACGTGGTCAGGCAGATGAACACCAGCGAGAAGCCGAGAGATGTGAGCGGCGTGGAACTGCTGATGAACAATCATCAGAGTCTGAAGGCTGAGATAGACGCGAGGGACGATAATTTTACTTCTTGCATATCGCTGGGAAAGGAATTGCTGAGCAGGAATCATTACGCAAGCGCAGAGATCAAGGATAAATTGGTGGCATTGAGTAATCACAGGAATTCGGTGCTGCAGAGGTGGGAAGAAAGGTGAGACGAGAACTGCTCATTTAGCTCAGACTTTAAAATATTGAATAGGGATAATAAGAGATTAAATTTATGAATTTTGGAGGGGGATCGAGGAAAATCTCACTCAATCTCACTTGGGGGAGGGGGATGTCAGATATTACGTAATTTTTTTTAAACTTCAATATTTTCTTTGTGTATTTAGAATTAATATTTCCCTTTTATTGTGTATATTTAGACTCTGATACCAGAAGTAAAGATACAGGAATAAATAAATATATTTATAATAATAATATTATATTCATACAGCTGCCATTTAACAATGGATATACACGTCATTCAAGAATATAAATTACATTAACAATTAACAAGTATATGTGTATATGTGACAAGACAAACAGAAATCTGAAACAAATATAAACAATTACAAGAAATACAACACCGTTTCACATTAAATGCTCTGACGTCGAATAGTAGGCTCCGTCCAAAAATATATTTTTTATTTTTCTTTTAAACGCTGTTATTGATCAATTCTTAATACTATCCGGCAACCTGTTCATGAGTCTTTTTCCAGTATACATTGGAGAATGTTCAAATTTGGTCGTTTTATGAACATCTAGTACGTATTTACTTGATCCTCTCGTTGAATACTGATGAATTTTTAGGGTACTGAAGTTCTGTCATCTTTATATATGTTAATAGTTTATACATGTAAATACATGGAAGTGTTAATATTCTATATTTTTTGAAATATGGTTTACACTACTCTTTTTCAAGTTGAACAGCAATCTGACATTTCTTTTTTGTTTTATAAAAACCTTCATCCAATGTACACTGTTTCCCCAAAGAACAACATCATAATTCAAGTGACTGAAAATTAGTGAGTAGTACACTGTCAAAAGGGTCTGCATGTCATACACTCGTCTCAGCTTATCTCTAACATGGTAACCGACACTCAACCTGCCACATACGTAATCAATATGATTTTTCCAGTTTACCATGCTATCAATACGTAATCCTAGAAAAGTTGTTTGTTCCGACAAGTTCACTGACGGCAAGTTTATGGTGCATTTAAGATGGCTGGAATGGAAATTTATGCAAACTGTTTTATTTAAATTAAGTATTATATTGTTCAATCTACACCATTCCTCAAAGGCATCTATTGACCTTTTTAGTTTAATTTCTAATTCCCCTGGAGTCCGAGCCGAGACCACCACCGATGTATCATCGGCAAACATAATAATGAGACCACCAAGCAAATATTCTGGCACTTCGTTGACGAATAGCAAAAAGAGTAGTGGTCCCAAAACAGACCCCTGCGGAACACCTATATCTATATCATGAGCTTCAGAGACAAATTCGCTCATTTTCACACATATTCTTCTATTATTCAGAAATGATCTCAGAAACTTGGATACCTTCCCTCTAAAACCATAACACTGTAATTTTTCAATCAACAAATCCCAATCCAAACTGTCAAAAGCTCTAGACAGATCGAAAAAGAGAGCCGCCACGCACTCCCCATCATCCATTTTCTTGTAGATGCACTCAAAGAGTCCCAAGGCCGCATTCTCCGTCGATCTACCACCAAACTTGAGAATTTTATGATAACCCTGACATAATTGTAAAGTAAATTTGTTATTATATTGTGAAGTTTTGTCAAATGTTTAATTTGAGAATACCTTACTTTGAAAAGAGTTTGGAAAAAGATAAATCAACAGTATTGTTTCTATTGTATTTTGTTACATCGAAAAGTGTATGTATGTAATAGTGAATAAATTTCCGTCAAGGTGGGAGAACCTGCAGCTGATCCTGGAGGTGTACCAATTCGCTCGTGACGCCGCCGTGGCCGAAGCCTGGCTCATAGCTCAAGAGCCTTACTTGATGAGCTCAGAACTGGGGCACACAATTGACGACGTGGAGAATCTCATCAAGAAACACGAAGCGTTCGAAAAATCGGCCGCAGCTCAAGAGGAGAGATTCAGCGCTCTTGAGCGGTTAACGACCGTAAGCATTGTATTTTTTGGGTGCCGTTTGGCACCGGTGAAGGATTTTGCTGTGTTTTCTCTTGCTCTCTGTATACATCAGGCAATGTCTTTGTTGTCTGATCACTTTTATTTCCATTTGTGTTTCTCTAACTTTGTGGCAGTAGTTTGTTCGTTTTTCACGTAGTATTGGATGTTTCATAGCTAACTTTGCGATGTGTAAATGAAACAAATTTACATTGTCTGATTTCCACTTTACTCGTAATTGAAATTGAACCGATTTCGACGACTTAATCATATTCAAGAGAATTAAATTCAAGCGGATATAGATATTTATACCTAGAGTTTTTTTATTGTCTGAGATGTACAGGGTGTCCTATTTTGGGTACTTCCGAATGGTATCTCCGTCATTTTTGAAGATAGAGGGTTGCGGTTTTTGCAACCCTCTATCTTTAAAAGTAACGGAGATACCATTCAAAAGTGCCCAAAATGAGACACCCTGTACTTCTTGAAAAATAAAAAATTAGGTGTAAATATCTGTTTTTTTTTTTTTTTTTAATTTTATTTGCGGAAAATGACTTGGTCGTCGGAACCAATGGTATTTTTATTAAAAATAAAGTATAAATCGGAGAAAATAAATATGTTTCATTTAAATTAGAATGAATTTCCAAAAAATTAATAATTCATCGATATCCTTCATTTGTGACATGTGTTTCCTTTCATGAATTTTGAAGCACATTTATAACCTTCATAATTCGGGTAAAATATAACTTTGAATACATGTGGGTCTTAATTTTTTTCAGTTATTAGTTTTCAACTGGAAAATTTCAAAATTTAATGAAGTTGTAAATTAATTTTTGTCTTCATAATTGGTTAGAAACAATTGTGAAATAATATCCGAATTACTGTTCAAAATTTCGATGAAAAATTTCGACTTCTGTAAACTAAATTTCAAAAGTTAACTAGAACTTTTTTTTTCGAATTACCAAATTTTTGCAGAAATGTATTTCTCTCCAGATTTAATAGAACAGATATAAGGGCCAATTCTGTAAACAACTGTTAAATTTTAAAGCATGGTTAAAAATTAAACTATCCGCTAACTTCATTTCACTATTCTGTATGCATCATAAGCTTTAAAATATTAACGGAAGACGCTTAATTTTAGCCGATATATGTTAAAATTTAAACCCTATATAGACTAAGACTTTAAAACATTTTTGATAGTGGAAACTTTAACAAATACAACCGAATCGATTCAAATTCAAGTGAATAATATAGAAATGGCTTTGATATTTTATGTCTTATTAATGAACGAAGAAATTCGAAATCATAGGAACGCTGTTAAGTAAGTTAATTTTGGGGTTATGATATACTTATTATGTTACTCACAAATCAAATCTTTTTTAGGAAACAGTATAGGAGAATTGAAAGAAATTTGAGAGATAATTCAAATCCTTTCGAATTACCTGATAAAATATTCACTAAGCTTTTCAGACTTGATAAAGAAACTTGTCAATTAATAATACATTCAATATCTGAACATATGCATGATAGTCAATCACAATTATTAGTTAAAACTAGGTTTAAAACAAGTAACAAGAAATGGTTAAAGTTTTCAAATAAGATAGATAACTATAAATTCTGTTGCTCTGTCACTTTATTAGAGGTTAGAAATGGGGATCATTGATCTACTTTTCGAGTTAAGTAGTTCAAGTGAATCAAGTGCGATCTGTCAACACTGCTTTATTCAACCACATTTAACACCACCGTTAAAATGAATGATTTCAAAGGATCCTTTAAATATTGACGTTATAGAATTGGAATTGGGTTATATTCAATTAACGGAACGTTAAAAACACATTTTTTAACGTGCCTTTAATTTTTAACCAGTTCTTATAGAATTGACCCTATAATCTTGTATTTTTACTATAATTAATTTTCAGTTTTCTAAAACTGATGCCAACTATTAAATAATCATTTTTGTTTTGGAAATTTATTTTGAACAATTAACACAGTAGAACAATGAACATACCTCACACAGTAGTTGATAAATTTAAATTAAATTCCAATGAGCTTTTTATATTTTCATATTCAATTATATTCTTTAATTTCAGTTATTAAAGCTTTATCCAGAAATTATCATGGAAATTATTCCTTAAAAATCTATAGTATATTAAACAAACGCAAATTAATTGGAATTATTGTTACATATTGATTAAAAATAATTAAGGATTAATAATATTTATTTGGAGATGTCTATAACACAAACATATTCATTGGAAATTGAAAGTGCATCTATATGGTGTCCATATCTGGGAAGAAAAACGAAACGAAGAGACTTTTTGTTGTGCGCTTCTGTCTTTTTTTTCATACAGCCTGTTTTTGTAGTTAGAAACTTGCGATGACCGACTTAAACCTGGAGTGGGCAAGTTGCATGAACAAAGGCCGGACTCGCACCACGGTTGCGATTTCTCACCCATCTACCCACCCTCCGTTGAACGCCTGAAACCCATTCGATACCGCGACCTGAGTCAATCATACGTCGAGGAGTTAATCAAGGTTCTCGTTAGAAATATGGACGCGTTCTACAAACCCAGAGTTCGCTGTAGGAGGAAATTTAGCCCCACGCGAGGCTTAATCAAATATTATCCCGACTTGGAAGGGGCGGTTAACAAGCGGGTCAGTTTTCTTCATCACGAACACAAGTTGAAAGCTAAAAACAATCGACGCTCTGAAAACGACCATCAGGCCCGAAACGTTCGGAAGAACGTTCGGACTGTCGCGAAATCGTTTAATCGTTCTGTTTCGCTCTACGAGCCGAATTGGGATAGAGAGACGTTTCATCCCGCTGTTGTTCCTCCGGAAGCGGGGATGTCTTATACGAATTTAAACGGTTATAAAAACGATCGTTATTTAAGTCAGGACTTTATCATGGCCGAGAGATTCGCGTATTATATGGAAAGCGGAAAAACTGAGTTTTTCGGCGATAGTAGAAAGAATAGTAAGATCGTCTTCAGGGAGAAAAAGGTTGGAATGGGTTTCAGGTTAAAACGGAAGTCTTTTCCACTAACTTCTGTGGTAGAATCGGTAAGTTAGATGCTTTGGCTTGAGGCTGATTGCTACAGCTACTAACCGGATCAATAATTAGCTAATTCACGTACTGCTTCTTTTGTTACTCGACCACAAGACATCTGTTGGCAGAATTCTCATTGTGTAACCGTATTTTTGTAACTTGAAAACGAAACGTTACTTTAATATTGTCTCGCGAAAGAGGTGATTAAAATAGTGCTGGAAGTTCCAATATTCTAGTCGTCATGCTATACCGTTTTCAAGAATTCGTTACCTGTTATCATTCTTTCGTATTATATTTGAAGAACGCTAAATTTTAATTAACCTCAACCTTAAAATTAAATTTTTGGAACGAAGTTCCTTACGGCAGGCTTGGAGGAGATAGGGATTTCGCTGCGGGACCAAACTGAAAAATATACGAGACTAAAAGTGTGACGGAAGTAGACTGACGAAAGTCACGCTTTTTAGTTGACAAGCGAATATTGTGTACCTTTCTCTTTCTCCCTCTTTCTTTCCGTTCTCTCATCCCTTCTCTTTCTGATCCCACTCCGCCACGTCATTCTCCAACGCATTATATGTACTCATGAATGCATGTACAAGCAACTCGAAGACGTCAGATGTGTAACATCGAAATAGTTTTGTATAAGTTATATGCATAAAAGAACAGATTACGGTAGGAATCAGATATGGCATAATGAAAAGATAAAGCTTTACAAATTTGTTCCATAAAATAATGACTACTTATTGTAGGTTTATATTCAATTAATATAGCGTGGCAATACGTTATCCTCTCGTTATATACACTCTTGCGTCTGAATTTTACATTGCGTTGACGACCGAGTGGTCTAAGTACTGAATCTTGGTCTGCCGTATTTCTGAGTTCGAATCCCAGAGGTGACTCCTGGCTTTTTCATTTTTTATTTACAATCTCGTAAGAGCTCTTGGCTCCACATTTTAATATTAATTATTTCAACTTGGATTAGCATAAGTTATCACTTCTGTCGTGCGCTCCGACACGCACATGTTTCGTTTTCGCAAATTGTGGTCCTTCTATAATATCAGAAGGAACTTCGTTCCTACCTGGTGTCCCATGATACCGTTTTTTTTTTTCATTGAAACTAGTATATAATACTAAATAAATAATTGGTTTGTCATTTTAGACTTCCTAAAATGCAGGCGGCCGAAGGCCGCATTATGGCAAACTTATAAAGCCGAGATAAGGAGATCGGCCCCGAATCGCGTCTTTTGCCACCGACCTTTTTGCAGTGCTTAGGCTATGTCCCGTTCCCGACCGCGACGCCGATCTTCGATATCGAACCTTTAAAGTTTGACGTTTCTCCGAAATTCGTGAAAACGGCTGCATTTCCGATGCTTAAGAACTATTTTCGCTTCACATGGACTCGAATTCACGTGACCGCCTTTCGAGCCGACAGTTGGACGGGTCGAATTCTATCGAGAAGTTTCGGCACGGCGAGGCCCAACGAGATCGTAGTATCTACCCGATTCCTCACGAACTACAGATTGACAGTGAGCAGATGGCGCGCCCGTTCGACAGAGGCAGGGACGGGCTCAGCACTTGACGCGTCGCGTACCGTTCGACAGAGGCAGGGACGGGCTTAGCACTCCTCGGCGTTCGAGAAACTATATTTTTATCGATCTATATTTTTCACGGATCTATTTAATGGGCGATGGAGCCTCTCACTAGTACCTAGTCTATTCAAATAAAAGTTGTTTGTTGATCGTATGTTATGAGTATTGTTAACGATTAACAAACCCGCAGTTAGTTTAAATGTTCTGAGGAGCCAATTGATTAAGTATATTTTCTATAAATAACATATTATTAAGTCTTGCTGTTTGCGCAACACAGATTTCGAAGCTTTAACAAATTCATTCTTCAGGTACATATATTACAAAAATTACCAATTCTTAATTCAATTCTGATTCAAGTCTTTCTAAATTCAAATAATATATATTAAAAATTTTTGAATATGTTTAATTTTGTTAGTGGTGCTTAGTAAGTAGTACATGATCTCCTTTAATGGACCTTGATAATTAATAGATTCTAGAAGTTATCACTTCTGTCGTGCGCCCCGACACGCACATGTTTCGTTTTCGCAAATTGTGGTCCTTCTATATTACCCGAAGGAACTTTGTTCCTACCTGGTGTTCCATGACACCGTTTCTTTTTTTTTTTGGTAAATGTGATGTATTTTATAAAACTTACCTAATTTAGTTCAAACTGATTTGATTAGACTGCAGATAGATGTCTTTGTGGTAAATTCTAGCACTAAATTTCTTCAAGCTTACGTCTTTTTTAGGCTATAAATCATTGAAGAAAGGTCGTCAAAAATAAACTTTTTTTTTCTTTGTGTAGTTCGAATTGAGAGAAATGAAAAGAAGACAAGAAGCCAAAGAGAAAGCAGAGGCTGAGGAGAGGGCACGCATGGAGGCTGAAGAGGCCGAAAGGAGGGCGCAGAAGTTGGCCGAAGCGACGGCAGAGGCCGCTGCTGCAGACAGGCCGGACGCGGGAGCGTCTGCCACTGAGGAAAAGACAGGTGAGCACTATCGATTTAAAAAAAAATATTCGCAATTTCTATATTTTACGATTATTACATCGACTACATAGTATGAGAATTTTTTAATGTAATATTCTATTAATATATATATATATATATATATATATATATATATATATATATATATATATATATAAATATATATATATATATATATATATATATATATATATATATAAATATATATATATATATATATATATATATATAACGAAGGTATTTCATAGCGGGCATATTGAAATAAATTAACAACCTTTGAAACTAATTAAATGAAAAAAAAAAAATAATTATACATATTACAATTTATATATTATTTCGAGAGCAAATGGAAACTATTTACCTTGATAAGCATTATACGAATATATAGTGGATCATTTTTGATAATTGTAAGCTATTCTCCACTTCAAAATCATACGTAATCTATAATAAATAACAAATTCTAACTTCAAAATAATTTAGCAACGAGTATTTCTATAATTGAAAACAGAAATATTCCATAGTTTCCAATTAACATATTGAATTTATCTGTCTCTGAAACTGAACATGCCGCCCGCGTTGAAAGGATCTCTTTTCATAACATATCAATACGAATACAGCTGACCTTGAGAGTGTTAATCACATTACTGTAACTCATTTTTAGTCCTAGCTACACACTCGCCAGGTGTTTGGAGTGTAACCTGCGATAAAGAAGTTCGTTCCAAAAAAAAGATAATTTCGTAGGAATTACTGTTACAGAAATGATACTGTGTAGTCGTTGTAAAAAAATAACCAGCATACAACAAAACTAACCTGGTGTAAATGTCCCCTACTTTGAGTATCTGTTGTATGCTGGCTTTGACAGCTGTCAATGGGATATAACTTTTTCTAACCCTACTTTTAAAACATGTGTCATGTTATGCAGCGGGAAGTCAGAGGACTTCTTTGAAAGCTACTTCACCTGGTGAAGGTAACTTACACACTTACTATAGAAGGAAAGATCACTAAAAGTAAACAAGTATTTCTTTTGAACGAAAATCACTTTTCACGCATTAAAATTTGATTTATGTAAAAAAAAGACATATTTTAGAAGATTCAAAACGTTGTTTTCATTTTAGTGATACGTCTTTCGTAGAAACCTTTTTAACAAATAATCTCGAAGGTAATAGTTTCTGTTGCTTGTAATACAGAATTCTTTAATTTTACTATATATTAACAAACATTCGCACAATCGTTAATATTACGCACAATTGCATTAATTTTTCATCACTGACTTCTGAATTCGTTAATTTTTCTCTGGCGTCGCATTTTTTATGACTATAATTCTTCATTTCTTGCGTTTAATACACAAATCAACATTCTTTCTAACGTTGAAGGTAAGTATTTTCTCTTATTTCTTATAGCTTGCTTCTCTGTTTTTTGTTTTGGTTTGTCTGTGCTTTTTTGGTTCATTTCGTTGGTTTACTAACTATTGTATTTATGGTAAAGTTATTTTATTTGTGAATTGTATTTTCTCGTTTGGTTAGTACTTTTTTGAATGAGGTTTATCAAATAATATAAGACTGAAAATTAAAAAATCAAATTGTGCAAATTATTTCGTAAAATATCTAATTCTTATCTGTACATAATTTTTGCAGTAAAATTTAGCTTCTTTTCATACAGAACAAAATAAAATAAGTCCACATTATAAAATATACAATCTATATGTATATTTGTTGAATCAAGAAAAATAAAAACAGTTTAAAACATATGAATAGAACATTCCACACATGTATTTGCACATATTGATTTTACTGTTGTACTTATCTACATAAATATTGATTGTGTGAATCTCACATGAAAGTTTCTAGTCTATCTATCTTCAGGAAAGTTCAAATTTAATTTAAAATAATTTCTCGAAGAAGGTTTCTTAATCAAATTGAGAGCTTGGTAAATTCCAACTCGAATCAGTCGAACCTTTTTTGGGGCCATACATAAATTACGTCACACTTAAGGGGGAGAAAGGGGGTCAGCAAAGTGTGATATCGTGTGAGTCATAAGATTGTGACGTTACATGTATAAATATGAATATATTAAAACCTTAAAAAAAGTAAGAAAAAAAGTGACGTTGAACAAGGGGGCAAGGGGTTCAAAAAATCTGTAAATTCGTGTGACTTAATTTATGCATGGCCCCTCTATGAAATATTAGGTATTAGAGATTGTTTTTGGGCATGAGTCCTAATGCATGAGCATGTGTCTGTACGTTTAGTGCATGGAGCCCAGCACCTTGAGGCATCACGTAGTAGCCCGAGGACCCCCAAAACACAAACATTGCCCCCCGAGCGTAGTACTAATGGTAGTAGAGCTCAAAAACCGAGCCCCGGTAAGTACAAGGTTATATTTCGCTCGTTTAGAAGCCAGAAAAGTTGGTAGTTCAAGTATGGCCGCACTATTTTCATGGTATTCGTGACTGACAAACTACATTGATCGTTTTATGGAAGATGCTCCCGAATAGTCAAAAGTTTTAATTTTTTGCGATTTCAAACTATATGAAAAATCGAAAGCAACATTAACTTGATTGGATCTACAGTTTTATGTCGAGCTTTTTCAGTAACATGTACTTTCAGTGACTAGTCGTACTTTCCCCTAAATAGAATATTGACTGTATTCTCCTCGACTACTATTGAGATTTCTTATATATATATATATATATATATATATATATATATATATATATATATATATATATATATATATATATATTTATATATATATCTATATATATATATATATATATATATATATATATATATATATATATATATATATATATATATATATAATATATATATATATATATATATATATATATATATATATATATATATATATATATATAAATATATATATATATATATATTTATATATATATATATATATATATATATATATATATATATATATATATATATATATTATATATATTATATATATATATATATATATATATATATATATATATATATATATATATATATATATATATATATATATATATATATACATTTTGCTCTACGTTAGCAACAGTTGGTAGCATATATATATATATATATATATATATATTATATATATATATATATATATATATATATATATATATATATATATAAATATATATATATATATATATATATATATATATATATATATATATATATATATATATATATATATATATATATATATATATATATATATATATATATATATTATATATATATATATATATATATATATATATATATATTATTTATATATTTATATATATTTATATATATATATATATATATATATATATATATATATATATATATATATATATATATATATATATATTAATATATGCTACCAACTGCTGCTAACGTAGAGCAAAATGTAAATAAGGAGTATCAATTCAGATTCAATGGATATCTCAGAAGATATCAGAGATTTGAAAAGCAGAAGCATAGCGCCTGGCGGGCCGTACGTTTCGTCGCGGTTGGCGGCGGGCGCGGGGTGTGCCGAATCTGTGTGCCTAGCACGCGTCTATCGGTGTTCTCCAGCCAGTAAAATGAAATTACCCGTGCAAAGCCGGGACGGGGCGCTAGTATACTATATGATAACTTAATACACAATAATGAAGGGGTAAAAATTCAGTAAATAATTTATAAAATCTGATTAACTTGCCAGAATTTCTTTACGTTTACCAGCAGTCTATAGACTTATTGTAGTAACATTATTCGATTGGATATTGTCTAAGAATTTCCGTCTTATTTTGAAGGAAAAAAAAGATAATATCTTTGTATTTGCGGTTATACTGAACTTCCAACCTTTCGTACGGCTTCCCAATTTACTCGTTATTCGCATGCCATTGAGTGTTGATTCTCGCTTCATTTCGCTTATATTCTAAAGCGCCCAAATCGGAGGAGAAACCGGCTAAGCGTAAGGACCGCTCGAGAAGCAAGTCCCCCTTCCGTAGTTTTAGATGGAAGAAGGGTTCTTCCAAGAGCTCGGGGGCAGTTAGCGACGACGAAGCTGCTACAACCACACCCGGTAAGTTTACGGCGGTGGAGTGTATACGAGCATTCTTCAGCTTTAACATCTCGAAGTAATGTCCCTCACGGTGTGCCAGCTTTTATACCCCACGCCCTATTTCACTCTACGTGAATTTTGTACACATTAATTACAATTTATTACAGTTGTAGAACTCAAGTTATGAGGGTGTGGTGTAGAATTAGTCTAAAGCTGCACCACACTTATACTATATAACTTTTCTGTAATTAATAACAATTAATTACAACTAATTACAATTATTTACAGTTAATTACAATTATTAACAGTTAATTACAATTAATTACAGTTAATTGCAATTAATTACAGTTAATTACAACAATTTTCGGCCTCATTGCAATGCCACAATTCCAAAAAGTAGCTGGCGTATCGATAGCCCATTTCATTTTATAGATACAATAAATCTTCAGCAGGGTTGAAAAAGTAATGATGAATAAGCTGCAGGTAAATGAGGTGGTGTAATTATCGATAAGAATTTTCTCGAGATAAAAAATCATAAAATTTTCGACAATATGATACAAATACAGGGTTTTCTATTGTTAACAATAGACAACTCGGGTTTATCGACAAAAAAAAATGGCCAAAAACATTATAACAAAGAAGCTGCAAGTGTCTGGGGTAGTGTAATAATTGATAAGAATTTTCACGAGACAAAAAATTATAAAATTATCGAAAATATGATAAAAATACAGGATATTCGATTTTTACACTACCCCATTCACTTGCAGCTTCTTTGTCATTATTTTTTTAAACCTGCTATTTTTTGTATCGATAAAACCGAGTGGGCTATTGTAATGAATTGAAAACCATGTATTTCTATAAAATTTTCGAAAATTCTATGATTTTTTCTCTCGTGAAAATTCTTATCGATAATAACACGACCACATTTACCTGCAGCTTATTCATCATTACTTTTTCAACCCTGCTGAAGATTTCTTGTATCTATAAAAAGAAGTGTGCTATTGTAATTAATAAATATCCTTACGCGTATGTATTATTGTCATATTTTTTCGATGCGCTACCTACTTTTTGGACTTGTGGCATTGCAATGAGGTCGAAAATGGTTGTAATTAACCGAAATTAATCGTAATTAATTACTGAAAAGTTCTCAATCAAAAATAATTAATATAGTATAAGTGTGGTGCAGCTTTAGACTAATTCTACACCACACCCTCATAACTTAAGTTCTGCAACTGTTTTAAATTTGGGAATAGGTGTAATAAATTGTAATTAATGTGTGAAAAATTCACGTAGAGTGAAAGAGGGTGTGGGGTATAAAAGCTGGTGCACCGTGAGGGGCATCTCAAAGTACGCGTTGCTCGAAATATCAATAAGATTTTTGGGTTGCTGATGAACAATGGGAATTTAGAATGGTCATTGTTGTTGATAGCGTTTAAACAATAATACGCGAGTTTTTTCAGTGGTGAAAAATTAATGTCGGTATTGACTTCTATCCTTTTATTTCCATTAAATTATAAGTGAGCATGATGTCCAGTTTTTTATAACGCCGATGAATTTGTATATTTAAAATTGGTTGAATTTTGTTTCTTATATTTAATTACTTTTATTCAGAGTATTATTATGTTCGAATAGAATAAGGTATGAAATTGAAAGAAAAAAAATTATACTTTTAAATTACTGCTTCCGACAATAATTTCAATTCATTTAAAATGTAGATAATAAAATTACATATTACTTCCGAATTCATTTTCTCGTATGGAGGTATACGTACAGGATATCGCATATAAAAAAACTCTTCCCGAATATTTTGTTTAATATGAAGATAAGAAAAAACTTCAAAATCAAGTAAGTTTTCATTTGTGTTTGGCATCGATAAATATTATTGGGGTACTTGTTTTGTTGATCTTCGTAGATTTAGGTATTGACTCTTGAAGTTTCAAATGGCTTGTGATACAACATATTGAAGCTGTTTTCGTTTCCAGGATAAAAAAATCATGAATTTTTTTTAAATGTTGTATTTTTAAATTTAGAATTATTTATTAATATCGGAAATTGATCACAATAAAAGCTCAAACTATGCACCCAGTTGTTCCTGGCAAATGTAGAGCCTATTTTTTTTTGTCTTAAACTTTTATTCAAGACCCATAAATTACATTATATAACCTTAAGTCTAATAGAATTTAATTAAAAAATATTAATACTAGTCACAAGAAGTGTCGTAAGTCTTGGCCGACTTTACAGTCATGAACTTAAAAATATTACATTTGAGTTTTGGCTCGAAATCGCTGTCCTAATGACAGGAATAAAAAATCTTAATCTTGATCCTGGTCTTCTCGGAGTATCATCATGGGTCTCTTGTGTTTCCACGGTCTGTCCTCATCATATTCTCCAAGTCTGGTGACGAGGGGATTCGGATTAAGTAGATAGAGCCTATGTACGAAAATTCTACTTATGTACATTTACCAAATCGTATGGACTTAACTTCCGACCCCTTCAACAATTGTCTTAAAAGTTTTGAAAGTTAAAAAGATTTTTTTTTCTTATTCAGAATCATTGTGAAAAGAGCTCTCATGCGTATCATTTACCACATGCCCTATATACCATATCTGGGACACCTTGTATATAGTTGACTGTTCATTATCTTCATTGATCTCAATGTCACCTTTTCTGAAAGTTAATTCGTATGAAACTAGTCGGTTCTAGGAAATCCTTCTTCTATTTGTAAGGATAAATTCTCAAATAATACAGTTCGATTATTATTTATCGTAAGAACATAACTTACGTTAATATTACTATGCCTCCCTTAGAACGTGGCAGTCCTACGGACGACGACAACGTAGAAGGTAGCCTTGTACGAAAACACGAGTGGGAGAACACGACGACGAAGGCGTCGAATAGGTCGTGGGACAAGGTGTACCTTATGCTGATTGGATCGCAACTCGCCTTCTACAAAGATGCCAAGACGGCGCATTCTTCTGCCGATCAGACGTTCAAAGGGGAACCGCCACTGTCGCTTCACAAGGCCAAAGCTAGTCGTGCAGATGATTACAAGAAGAAGAAGAACGTATTCCGATTGAAGTGAGTAAAGATGAAGTTTTGGTAATCGATCTAATATCTGAGAGCATCTATATTGAGATACAATACATTTATTCTTTTAAAAGTAATTATTACCCACAACCCATGCATTCTAGTGGTACACTTTACAAAAAAAAGTATCACACCAAGTTTGAGCTTTAACATAGTAATTTAATTTCATGTCTAGATGTGTTATCTATCATTAAAATATAATTTTATGAACAATCATATAAAATAGAATAATAATTCGTATCAACCAAAAGTTAAGGAACTACTAGTGCCATCTGTTATAATTTATAGAATTAATGAGGCATGTGAACTAAAGAGTTAATATCAATGTAAACAGTATGTTTATTTAAAAAATCAATAAAATTTTTAGGTAGGTACCTAATGTAAAAGGAAGTGAATAGAAATGACGAGATAAAAAGGCTTATATTTCAGCTTATCACAATTGTCCTAAAACAAAATAAGCAAGTGCAGAAGTATTTGGTGGCCTTGAACCATTTATGATTTTTACAATCGGGTCAAAAGATATGTTTTGTTCAAATTTTAAGGTTGAAAATTATAGCCTTTCTGTGCAAATTGATAAGATTAGAAAATAAAAAGAGGAAATACTAATTGTTTCAGAAAGAAATTCCCATTACAATTCATAAGTCAATAGGCTTAACATTAGATAAAGCTGTTGTAGATATCGGAGAAAAAGAAACTTCTATTGGTTTAACATATGTCGCGTTTTCAAGAGTAAAAACATTAGCAGTATAAGCATTATATAAAAGATTTCCCTATCATAGGTTGAATAGTATTAAAAACTCTTACATTTTACAGTGTAGGAAACGAGAAGAAAGTCGTATGAGGAATTTAAAGGATTCAATACAATAAGAAAATATTAAAAATGATTTATCGTATGAAAAATTTAAAGAAGTCCATATCAATAATCCATAATCATTAAAAGATAATCTTATTAAAAATACTGTCAAAATTATTAATAGGTAAAAAAACTTCGCAAGCCCTACAAAGCGTTGCTTTTTGGTAGTCTAAATTCTAAATCATTTTTTTTTGTGGTTGTAGGTTAGACAGTGGAGCAGAGTTCTTATTCCACGCCCAAAACGAATCAGAAATGAATATGTGGATTTCAAAAATTAACAGCAGAGCTGACGCTGACTCGGCAGGTCCGTCACGTTCTCAGACATTGCCAGCTTCTGCCCAAAAAGAGGATTCAAAGAGGCGCAGCTTTTTCACTCTTAAAAAAACGTAAGTCTGTCATCAGTATCTTTACGCTGCAATAAACAAAAGGAGATTTATTGTAAAATTTTACATTCTCCTTTTGCATAAAATTCTTCATAGAATGGAGATATCTTATGAATTTTTTTTTGTTTCAGGTAAATCCTGTTCTATTCCAATGATATTCTTACCTGTAAGCTTTACCTGATCAGACTGAGCCGAATCAGTCCCTGTTTACTTTTAGTTTTGAAATTTAGCCATTTTCCTTCCTGTAGTATGCACATAACAGTAGTTTCGATTAAAACATTAAATTTACATAATGTATTAAATAATTAACTTGGTCCAGAAGTGAACATAACAGGAGCACAAAATTCGATTCTAATGAAAATCTTACATGGTGACGTAAATAATTTTTTTTTTGAGACAGTGATGTATATGAATAATTCAAAGAAGGGCCCAGTGACGATTTTATAGAAAATGTGATTAATATTTTCGTTCGAATCTGCAGCACTTGAACAGAAACTAAAGTCAAGAAAGAATTGAGATCTTGATGTTTATGTAGAAGTTCTTGAATTCGTGTATTTTTAATACATTTAACTGTACTTCAGTATGTTTGCGAAAATTGTTCAGCCGCTGTGTTCGTTTAAACATTTGTTTTGTTGCAATAATTCTATTTGAGGGAAGCTTTGCTTATCAAAGATAAGGATGGAGTCTTTATATATATATTTATATTATTTGTAATAATTTCAAAAGTTTAGTAATATATTTTACATAAAAAATGTGTGCTTTTAAAAATAAAGTTAAATATTGTTTTTAGTATGGGTATTTTTTCCCCCTTTTATTAATAGTCCAAGATTCCAGAGCCCCCAGACGTTACTTATTTTCTCAGCAATATTATGTGGGATATATCTCACAGTATATTAGTATAAACCTCACATTGCGAAGGTCATTTAGACTTCGAGCTGTCAAATGTAGTTCAGATTGTATCAAAGTTCCTTTTTAAACAAATATACAATATTGCCATCTTTTAACATAATCTGATGAGTTCTGCCTTTTTCTCAAATGCCGAAATGAAGCGAGTTCAATTATTGTTGAGTGGATTAAAACAAGAATAACCAATCATATAAAAATATATATTATATATTAAAAAGAAATATTACCCAGTAAATTACACGAGTAGTATTCAAAAAGATCAAAGACACTAAGAGTATTGATGGAATAAATCTTTGTACAACAAAAACAAACTATTTAAAAACTTAACAATAAAAATTCAACAAGTAAACACCTGGAATTATAATTTAAACAACACTAACAAATAGTAACACACAGTGTACCAATTACAAAAATTAAATTGTTTACTTTTCATTCTACAGTAATCAATAAATCTTCTGCTTCCAGTTTCGTCCCCATGCTTATATCAATTGTCTTAACAATTCCTGCAACTGGACATTGCACTACAGTTTCCATTTTCATTGCCGAAAGAATCACCAATGGTGTGCCTTTCTCAACCTTGTCTCCAACTTTTATTCTAATATCGATCACTGTACCGGGCATCGGGGCTCCAACTTCATTCTTGTTCGCCTTATTGGCCTTCGGGTGATGTTCAATTTCCTTACCAGCATCTTTGTCTTTTATATACACCGATCTCAACGTTCCATTGAGTTCGAAGAAAACTTCCCTGTCACCAGCTTCCGTCAAGTCTTCAGCCATCGCTAAAGTTTTGATGCCCAGAGTCTTTCCCTTTTCTATCGTTACTTCGAATTCTTCGCCGACTTTGGGACCAACCAGGAATATTCGGGTGTCAAGTTTATCTACGGGTCCAAATTTTTCTTTAAACGCCAGATATTCGTTAGTTACCTGGGGGTAAAGAGCTGCAGAAATGACGTCCCTTTCACTCGCGATAGGAAACGTTTCCTTCAATTCTGCGGCTAACTTTTCGAAATCTAGAGGTGGCAGAGAGGCACCAGGTCTTCCTTCGATCCTGGGCATATCTCGTAGCACTTTGGAACGCAGCGGTTCTGGGAAACCGCCGTGAGGCTGACCTATGTGACCCTGCAAGTACTCCACTACTGACTTCGGGAACGACAACTCCTCCGCTTTATCTAGAACGTCTTGGCAATTCAACTTGTTCTGTACCATAAATTGTGCCAGATCTCCGACAACTTTAGAGCTCGGAGTCACTTTTATTATATCACCTAACAGTTTGTTGGCTTCGGCGTAAGCTTTCTTCACGTCCTCGAAGAAATCTCCGAGACCTGTAGGGAAAAATCGTTTTCGTTTAATGAAAATTACATAAAAAACCTTTATCACGACTGAAAACCGAAGAGAACGAGACCGTTTCATTTTCATTCATAGGCAGTAATATTTTCTAGGTTTTCCAAATAGTCTGCCTTTTGTCTTTGGTGCCTGAATGTAACAATTGTGTCATTTTATGGATTTGTCCGTTACTTTGTGATAATTAATTTTGACTATAAATGGAAAACAAAATACTTTTTTTTATTACTATTTTAAATAATTTAAAAGATTTATGACTGCGGGTTCGTCGTACTACTACATTCTCAAGCAAATCCGAACCACAAATCCGAAATTTACCCTTACAGGATTAATTGAAGAGTGTATGGAACTAAAAGAAAAAACTAGTTTTGTATGATTTTTTTTAGCGGTGAAACTTTGCAAGTGAATTAAGTTAATACTAAGGAAGTGTCTTCAATATAAACTTTTTGATCCGTCCACGCCATTTTTAGCTAGGATTTTCTCGTTGTAGATGGTTAAAATTTGGTACGTTGGATAAGTTGATATTGGGGAATGCAAACTGAAGGTTTAAATTGATTTCTTTCACCGCTGCAATTTTTATATTGGAAAACAATGCGTTTTTGCAGGTTTTCAATCTTTGTGCATCTCTTCAGCCCCTGTTAAAAATTTGTACGTAAAAAAGTACAAAAATGAGGAGAAAATACGACCCTAATGGTGGAGCTCATCTGCTCAAGTATTTTTCCTTTAAGAATTATAAGATTGACATAAATTTTAATAGATGATACTAACGAGCAAAAACTAAACATTCGAAATGACCATCGCCACAACGAAGGCGTCATATACTAACCCAAGGAGTATGCTTGGAATTGAAGGTTGGTGTATTGTCCCCCAGGTATCTCGTTGTTGTAGACATCTGCGTTACCGCTTCTCATCGTGGTAGTGCATTCGAACGGCCCATACAATGTTCTAGCTTGTTCCCAATAAGCGGAATACTCAGAGATCTTGTCCAATTGAAATCCTGTGTCCAAGTCCGTTCCCTGACAAAAGTAAAAAAAAAATAAGAAGATGAACGATTAATGTAGCCTTATCAAATTGTCAAATACCTAAAGGAGGTAATATTCAATCAATTTTGTAACTCATTTGATAATTTATCACCGAAAGAAAAATAGTTCCAGATAGATATATGCAAAAAAAAACGCGAATTCTTCAGTACACGGCATTACCTGCAAACTGGCAACAATGGCCCCCATCGAGGGTTGACTGGTCATACCGGACATGGAGTCGACGGCAACATCGACGACGTCCGCGCCGGCCTCCGCGCAAGCCAACATGGCGGCCACTCCTGCGCCGCTGGTGTCGTGGGTGTGGATGTGGATGGGAAGGTCCGGGTACTTGTCACGGAGAGCCGTTACCAAAAGTCTGCAAATAAAGATCAATCGTTCATTTATTTATTCTAGTTGACAGCGAGCCCAGAAAAATATGGAAAACTGGATAATCAAGCTTCGACCTGAAGGTAAATTATCTGTTATTGAAAAAACGAACAAAAAATCACTGATCTGTTTCGTGTGGAACTCTTAGAACTCAATTCAAATAATATACACCCCATGGGGTAGGTTTTACCAGTACCTTTTTAATGATGTATTTATCTTGGTGGGTCCGACTCTTCCTAGAGGCAAGCGAGTCAATTTTTTTGTGTCACATTACTTTTTTCCTGCCTTGAAGATAATGCACGAAGATAATGACACTATATCATAGTCTTTGGTACCGTAAGATCAGGCATGGCCTCTAGATAGACGCAAATTGGTACATTTATTTTTCAGTTGTTGAAGACGAGAAACTTGGGCAGATATTGTACGTAGAAATATATGTTTTTACTCACTTTCCGGCTTTGGGTTTGAGCAGACCGGCCATGTCCTTGATGGCCAGCACGTGGGTGCCACCTTTAACCAGCTCGTCGGCCAAGTTCAGATAATATTTGAGGTCGTATTTCTTCTTCCTGGGATCGCTGACGTCGCCCGAATAAGAGATGGAGGCTTCCACAATTCCGCCCGCCTTGCCGGCGGCTTCCATGCCGACTAAAATGTTGGGTAGATAGTTCAGCGAGTCGAAAACTCGGAATATGTCCATGCCGGTTTGCACCTGTTAGTAAATAAGACATTATATTGATGCGAATAGAAACGTTGCGTTACTGTTAGTAGTATAATGACAGCGGTTATGGCTCAACTTAATCCCATTTGACCTTTCGACGCATACTAGCTGCTTGGCTAGACCTAATTAGCATAATATAGTCGTTTGAAGACCTAATTAGCATAATATTCTCGTTAAATGAATGGACAGAGTAGTAGATATACTAGGAGGGTTCTGGATCACAAAATTTCTAATGCGCATGCTCAACGGCGCAAAATTTGAATTCAATAGAAATTAAAAAAATTACATTTTTTAAATTAACTCCACGTAGATGAACCCGATCTTCACTTCTTACTCCAGGTGAGCGAACGACATCAATAGAAAAATACTTACGGCTAATTCACAAAACTTGTACACCACATTGTCAGGATAGTTGGTATAACCGACGGCGTTGGCACCTCTGAGCAGCATCTGGAACGGCACGTTCGGGATCAACTTGCGCATCTCCTCCAGCCGCTCCCACGGGCACTCGTGCAGAAACCTAAGCGACACGTCGAAGGTGGCTCCGCCCCAGTTCTCGAGCGAGTAGAGGGGCGCGAAGTGGTGCGCCACGAACGGCGAGATCTTGAGCAGATCGTGCGTTCTGACCCTCGTGGCCAATAGCGATTGGTGAGCGTCCCTGAACGTCGTGTCCATCAGCAGGAGGTTTTTCTTGTTGCGCACCGCCTTGGCGAAGGCTTCGGGACCTTGCTCCTTGTACACCTGACGCAGGCCCTGTGGAGGCTTCAGTTCTGTCGGACAAATTACGAACTGGAAATATTTACAGAGACGAATGGTGTATAGAGTGTTGAGGGAATTTTTCACTTCGAGATGGTCGGCGACAATCGAAATTGAGAGAAATATTTTCACGATTTGTTGAGTTGTCGATGATACTCATTTATGGAATTCCGGAGTCAGAAAAGAAGACATCTTATGGAGGCTCTATCTTGAAAAAGGTGTAAAAGCAAATATATCAATTGAGGAATAGAAATGGAAACTCTTTATAGAGTTGTAATCAATTAATTATTCATGGTATTATGCCATGAAGTGCAGTAGTTTTGTGTATTATTATTCAATTTATTTTATTATATTTAATATTAAAACGCGTGAGCAGCAGATCTCTGTCACTGAGGTCGCATTTCCCACTCATGTTTGTTCTTTTTTACATACAATTTCTTAAGTCAAACTGGAGAGATTGAAAAAAGCTTGAATACTAGCAAAAACTCATTGAATTTTTAACAAAAATAACGGCGGTGGGAGAAAACTTTTGAAACCTCTAATAGTAGGTAGTAACACACTAATACCAACCGAATTTATGAACGAATTTCCAGTCTTCTTGCTGAATTTGAAGTGGCTGTTGAAATCCTCGAAAACCTAACATAAACTCAATTCAGTCACCTAATTTTAACTTCTTCACTCAATCACCAGAAGCTGTGGAGGTGAGAAAATCTCCAAAAGCCGGGAAAAAACATGAAATATCTAAATTAAAGTGGTGGCAATGCGGAAAATAATTGAAACCACTATGATGCACCCTTCCCAACATTAACTCAATTCACGTACGAAACTTTAACCCTATAACTCAATCAGCAGAAGCTGTGGAGGTGCGCAAAACCTCTAAAATCATGAAGAAATCCCTACAAAAAGATGGCGTGGATTTTGTCTAAATAGTGCGGTAAAAATAATTTTAACCTACTAGGGCGGTAAATATCAGTTTAACGCACTAGTGCGTTAAATATCAATTTAACGCCCTAGGGAAGTAAAAATCAATTTAACGCCCTAGGGCGGTAAAAATCATTTTAACGCCCTAGGGCGGTAAAAATCATTTTAACGCCCTAGGGTGGTAAATATCATTTTAACGCCCTAGGGTGGTAAATATCATTTTAACGCCCTAGGACGGTAAAAATCAATTTTAAGCCCTAGGGCGGTAAAAATCAGTTTAACGCACTAGTGCGGTAAAAATCATTTTAACGCACTAGGGCGGTAAATATTAGTTCAACGCACTAGGGCGGTAAATATCAGTTCAACGCACTAGTGCGTTGAATATCAATTTAACGCCCTAGGGCGGTAAAATCATTTTAACGCCCTAGGACGGTAAATATCATTTTAACGCCTTAGGGTGGTAAAAATCAATTTGAAGCCCTAGGGCGGTAAAAATCAGTTTAACGCACTAGGGCGGTGAATATCAGTTTAACGCACTAGTGCGTTAAATATCAATTTAACGCCCTAGGGCAGTAAAAATCGATTTAGCGCCCTAGGGCAGTAAGAATCATTTTAACGCCCTACGGCGGTAAAAATCATTTTAACGCCCTACGGCGGTAAAAATCATTTTAACGCCCTAGGGCGATAAAAATCATTTTAACGCCATAGGGCGGTAAATATTATTTTCAATTTAACGACCTAGGGCGGTAAAAATCATTTTAACGCCCTAGGGCGAAAAATATAATTTTCAATTTAACGCCCTAGGGCAGTAAATATCATTTTAACGCCCTAGGACGTCAAACATCAGTTTAACGCCCTAGGGCGGTAAAAATCATTTTAACGCATTAGGGCGGTAAAAATTATTTCAACGCACTAGGGCGGTAAAAATCATTTTAACGCTCTAGGGCGGTAAAATCATTTTAACGCACTAGTGCGGTGAAAATCATTTTTACCAATCAGTTTAACGCACTAGTGCGGTAAATATCAGTTGAACGCACTAGTGCGTTAAATATCAATTTAACGCCCTAGGGCGGTAAATATCAATTTAACGCCCTAGGGCATGTTCAAAGTGTTCTCGTTATCAATGCAATGCTGGAAACCATTACATTTTCTCAGTTAGCGTTGAAATTGATGCTAACGATGAACACTTTGAACATTCAGTTTAATATTACGGTTCGAATTATACTTTTGGTGACTTTTTTTTGTTAAGAATAAATTATTTATTAAGATTTATTATTATATAGGATTTTTTGTTACATTCAACGTTTATTGCTTTCACATATAAGGTTAATAATTATGGTTCACAATAAATATCACAAAATAACTCTGTTTTTATTAACTTTGGGTATAGGGAATGCTTGACAAAAATTGAAGTTACATGATAGAAGATTCTATTTGTGCTATAAAATACAGGGTGTTCCATTTGAAATAAGAGAGAAAATGAAAGGTTCGAGTTTCCGTCCACCCTGTATACAAAATGAAAAATAATTCAAATTTAATATAATACGGGGATATCGCATCATAATACGAAACTCTGTTAGGCAAAATAAAATTTTTTTCTCCAACGCACAATAAGCTACAGAGCGTTGATTTACCTACGATTTTCATATAAACGTGTCCATATCTTCTGAAGTACTCTGTATAACATAGCAAAACTTTGAATCAAAAGCTTCAAAAAAATGTGAGTAATCCGAATTCGGTATAATATACAGGGGTACTCATTTGAAAAACCATATGTTTAGTTTGTAACGGAGTTATGCAACACTCTGTATAGTTCGAGATAATTTCAAAATATGGCCCTTAAAGACATCTACCATTTTTGTTGATATCATTTTTTGATATCTCTTAAAATAACCCATATACCGAAGTTTGTCGTAAGATTGGTACACCCTGTATATATATATATATATATATATATATATATATATATATATATATATATATATATATATATATATATATATATATATATATATATATATACACACTATATCATCAGGGGTCACCAATTAGTTTCTCTCGGGGTCCGTTCTAAGAAATGAAATGGCCATCGCAGTCCGCACAACACGTGGACGTCGCAGAGTCCGTATATGCGGGGGAAATATTTTTATTAAATTACGTACTCTGTAGTGGTATAAAAAAGATTTCAAATCCATTCCCGGAGAGAAAATACGAATACTGCTCACGCTTTTCTCTTCAAATTGTACGCGTAAAAGTGCGGAATTCTCAATTTCGACTGGCCTAATTCCACACGAACGAATCCCACGATATCTAAATATATTAGTTTGTTACTTTGGAAAAGGAAAATTATAATCCTCATTCAGTGGCATGCATGAAAAAGATATCTACTAAAAAGAAAAGATTAAAAAAATAAAAAAATTAATACGTTACTAACTTTCTGGGCACTTAGGTGAGAGGTACTCTGCAAAGAACAAAACAAACACATAATTAATGACATGAAGGGGTTGGATGCAGTTAGTCGAAACTAGGATCAAAGTAGGCGATGATTAGTGGAAATATTTCGACGAAAACTAGTTTTCATTTGAATTGAGAAGGCAGACACTTGGTGAAATTTAATGAATATCTTAATGTATAAAATGAGTAGATTTTTCACAGGTCTAATTGAAATAAGTATGACGCGTTTCGATGCATTGTACCATCTTCAGATACATAATGTAGGGTCCTATTATTTGTATCTGCGTCACACGAATTTCAACTAGATTTTTGTAATTTTACTACATATTTTATTAATATATAATTCGTGAATAGCTGTTATGGAAAAATCTTGAACGTAATATATTTCCTTGAAACATTATTTCTAAATTCCTCAGAGGAACAATGTAATTCGAGCAATCTCTGGAAGAAAAACAATTGGATTTAAAACAACCAACGATCGCAAAAATCGCTGTTGACGGCTGAAGTCGATTGGGATGAAACGTCGAAGGCGTGTGTATTCTCACCTTGGGACACCGGGGGTATGTGCGGTTTGGTCTCTGCCGGTTTGAGGGCGGTGGCGAGCGGCGTCTGCGGACCGTTCACCAGCACCTCCGCCATGTAGTTGAGCAGTTTCTGGGCGCGGTTCTGCGTCGGCGTGAACTTGAACAGCTGAGGATTCTCGTCGATGAAGTAGGTGTCCACGGATCCGTTCAGGAACTTCTGGTTCTCCAGCACGTTCAGCAGGAAGGGGATGTTGGTCTTGACGCCGCGCACACGGAATTCGCGCAACGCCCTGGTCATCTTGGCGCAGGATGACTGGAGGTCGTTCGAGTGGGCTGTCGATTTAAGTAGAAAAAAAATTTGAAATTAAATTACCGAATTTTTGATAAGTTTGTAAATCAAATCATGAAAAACATACTTGTTGACCACGGCCAATTTCATACATTACATAAAGTGAACAAGGAAAACTCTTTAATAATTTAAAAATTATCAAACAGGTTTCCAAGGGAGCTAGTTATACGTATTCCGCAACGCAAAATCTGCATTCACAATCGAACGGCGAATAGGCATGACGAAAGTATCAAAAAATTGTCGATTTAATGCTTTTAGGGGAAAATTCATATTGAAAAGAATTTAAAACAATGCTTTAGTTTCATTTAAAAAATTCAGATTATCAAGATTTTCAATAAAATAAAACATTAAAATACTGCAATCCGCCATTCTGACTGAAACACCAATCACAGCGCATGACGTCACGCTTAGGTAAACTCCGCTGTCAATAATCCTCAATCATTGTGTTTTATTGCTGTGAATACCATTTGGATTGATTTGTTATTATTTAACGTTTGGTTTATCGACTCCACACTACTATAATAATGGAACCAAGCTTTGTTAAGGCAAATAGCTCAAATTTGCCCATGATTGATGTATTAATGTTGGGCGATTTCCTCCCAACAAATGGAGAATTTTGCTCGTCTTAGTTTAGAAACGTGAGAATTTCCTTGTAAGTAAATTGTATTTATCTTTACCCTAGATACATCCAATTTAGATATAATCAAACCCGTTTCGAACTCTTGCAAGTTTATGTTACTTTCATAGGTTATTTTTATAATAAACTTGCCATTGTTTATTTTGGAGGTTAGCTCCCTCGCAGCTTGTAAGTTGCTATTTAAGAGTTGATAACATTTTAAGACCCGATAAAACATAAAACTAAATTTCTGTAACTAATAAGCGCCTACTGGTACTAGTAGTATTTTTCCTCATAGAGAACACCTAAAATCTGATGAATCACCAAATCAATGTGTATGTATTTGTTCTAATTAATTTCAACTATTTTAGGTCTTTAAGAACATCATATGGTGATGATGCAATCAGTTATGCGTAACTGAAACGGAAAGGAAACATTTGTACAGTAAAGTGCAAGATTTGCCCAGAGCAAATATATATATATATATATATATATATATATATATATATATATATATATATATATATATATATATATATATATATATATATATATATATATCGTTCGGGTTTGGGCGTGGGAGCTTTAATTAATTATTTCATATTATTTTTTTGTTTGGAACATGTACAAATACTTTGCTGAGTGTTCTTATTGATGTGTTTTTACACTGCGGTACTGCACACACTCATAATTTTTGGAATTCATTTTTATCACACGAATAAATTTGATGTTTTGTTTACTTTCTTCGCTAGGCATAGACACAATGATATGTTTACCCAAGCGTGACGTCAGACCGACGCCATGACAAATGCGAGCTATTTTCGCGCGCTATTGAAATAATATTAGAAAAATAGCTTTAAACTTCGTTAAACTTAAGTTTATTACCGAAATGAAGGTTTTTTCGTGAATAGTAAATGTGTACCCACATTAAGGAAGAGTATTTCAAAATCATTCGTCACGCCTATTATAGAAATTGTCAAATCTCATCAGTGCAGCTTATTTGACTCGGAGTGTATTAACCAATTTCTAATTGTTCCCCAATACGAATCGCGGTCAGTAACACTGTCTGGGTAACAACCCAGAGCGCCATCCCACCAAAGATATTGGGAACCAACAATTCACCGCTCAGATCGAAAATGCAGAAATTCGTCGCGCAATCACGTACCTCCTGACATGAAGATATCTACTCTACAACAGTGGTGTATATGATTCCAAGGCACACTAACATAGTGATTTGAAACCTTTGGATATGCTCACTGATTGTTGTATTTTGCGTATTACGCTGCTAGCATCTTCGGAGCGAGCTCTCGTGAGTATATGCTAAGGTTTTAAATTAATTTTCAACCAAAAGTAGAAAAGAACAAAAAAAAAGAGATAACTTGATGATTACCGATAACTTTCACAAGAAGCGAGTCGTAGTAGGGCGAGATGATGGCGCCGGCGAAGGCGCTCGCGCCGTCCAGACGGATGCCCATGCCCTCCCCGGAACGGTACACCTCGATGCGACCAGTGTCCGGCTGGAAGTTTCTCGCAGGGTCCTCGGTGGTCACGCGACACTGGATGGCGAAACCCTGCAAATAGAAAACGAAACGTCGTGAATATTTCGTACACAATGGCATGCACTATGTTAACCTAGAATGTAAACGGAAAATTTTGACATTATGTACGACGTGCGCGTTTTCTTCACCAAATTGGCTTCGGATAGATATCAGACTGAAAATCTAAGCTGATTCCGGAAAATTATGATATAATGAGGTAAGGTTTACTAATAACAAAATGGAGAATCGGTTTATGTTTTTCCAAACTCCGCGCTTTCCTATATATATATATATATATATATATATATATATATATATATATATATATATATATATATATATATATATATATATATATATATATATATATATATACTAGCTGACCCGGCAAACGTTGTTCTGCCATATAAATTATTTTTATCTATTCATCTGTCTGCCGATGTATATCTGCCTATCTAACTATATATCTTTCTATCTAGAGAGTTATCTATCTATCTGTCTATCTATCTGCATATCCATCTATCAATTTATCTGACCGGGCAAACGTTCAGCCATATAAATTATTTTTATCCATCTGTCTTTCTATCTATTCATCTATCTGCCGATGTATATCTACCTATCTATCTATCTATCTATCTATCTATCTATCTTTCTATCTATCTATCTATCTATCTATCAATCTATCTGACCCGGCAAACGTTGTTTAAATTATTAAAATGGCTATTGAAAAATATGGGTTGTTGATAGAAGGGTGAAAATTAGAGTTGTATGTATTTTTTTAAAGCAACATCATAAAAAAATCTAAAACAAAATTTGTTCAAAAAATTCATAAAAATGTGAATCATTAGGAGTATAAAAAATAGGGGTTGGTCGTAAAGGGGTGAAAATTTAGGGTTGGAATTGAATGTTGTATCATAAAAAAAAAAGAACAGAAAATTTTGTCTGAAAAATATAAATAAAAAATTAAACGTTGGTCCCTTAACATTTAGGGGGATGAAAAATAGATTTTGTCGGATTCTCAGAGCTAACTGATATGCACACAAAATTTCATGAGTATCGGTCGAGTCATTTCGAAGGAGTTTAACAAATAAAAAATAGGGGTTGATCGTAGAGCGGTGAAAATTTAGGATTGTATGTATTTTTGTATGCTGCATCATAAAAAAATGAAAACAAAAAATTTTGTCTAAAAAATAAAAATAAAATTTAGGGGTACTACCCTTAACATTTAGGGGGATGAAAAATAGATGTTGACCGATTCTCAGACCTACCCAATATGCTCACAAAATTTCATGAGAATCGGTCGAGCCGTTTCGGAGGAGTATGGCAACGAACATTGTGACACGAGAATTTTATATATAATACTAAATAAATAATTGCTTCGCCAAATTCAACTTCCAAAAATGCAGGCGGCCGAAGGCCGCATTTTGGCAAACTTACGAAGCCGAGATAAGGAGATCGGCCCCGAATCGCGGGGCCCAAAGGGCCCCGTCGATCGCCCGCGTCCTTTCCGTAGTGCTTAGGCTACGTCTCGCCTCGATCCGAGACGCCCATTTTCGATATCGAACGTTTAAAGTTTGACGTTTCTCCGAAATTCGCGAAAACGGATGCATTCCGGACACTTAAGAACTATTTTCGCTTCCCATGGACTAGAATTCACGTGACCGCCTTTCGAGCCGACAGTTGGACGGGTCGAATTCTATCGAGAAGTTTCGGCACGGCGGAGTATAGTAGTATTCTACCCATTCCGCACAAACTACAGGTTGACACTGAGCAGATGGCGAGCCCGTTCGACAGAGGCAGGGACGGGCTCAGCACTTGACGCGTCGCGTACCGTTCGACAGAGGCAGGGACAGGCTTTGCACTCATCGTGGTTCGGGAAACTATATTTTCATCGATCTATAGTTTCCACGGATCTATTTAATAGGCGGGGGAGCCTCTCACTAGTATATATATATAGAAAACAGAATTCTTCGTGTTAACGACACACGTTCGTGGCAATAAAATGAAGTGAACTAGGACATTTATTTGAAACTAATCAAACAAACCTCCTAGCGGAGCTGGTTATACGAGTTCACGAAACATCGAAATGCCTCCATATACCTTAGGATGGTGTATGTTAGAAACATTAAGTTGTTTATCACAATCAATGGAAATGATAGACAGTCTGTTTCGCCCTTATTTGGGGCTCATTTTATTGCCACGAACGTGTGTCGTTAACACGTAGAATTCTGTTTTCTATTCATTAGCTACCTGTAAAAGGGATAAAATTTGGAGCGCTTGTTACTTGCGGCGTGTGAATGTTGAATTACATCGAATGGATGTATCAACTTTACTCTTGCTTAGCGATTATAGTAACCACCTTCGGGTGTCAGGACGTGCGAGTTCCCGTTGCCGAAATGTTTTCTTCTATCTGTGGGATGTGGTTCATTTGTTTCCGACTGGTGGCGCTGTGTCATATTTATGTCATATAGTCACTGGAAGGAAAATATAACGTCGTTGGAAATATTTGGTTGGTTATCACCTTCGATGGATAGATGATACTGATGAGCCCCAAATAAGGGCGAAACAGACTGTCTATCATTTCCATTGATTGTGATAAACAACTTAATGTTTCTAACATACACCATCCTAAGGTATATGGAGGCATTTCGATGTTTCGTGAACTCGTATAACCAGCTCCGCTAGGAGGTTTGTTTGATTAGTTTCAAATAAATGTCCTAGTTCACTTCATTTTATTTATATATATATATATATATATATATATATATATATATATAAAATAGAAAAAAAAGCATAGAAAAGTTACAAATCGATATTTTAGCAATACTCACATCTGGACGGATGGTGTCTTGGGTTATTCCCATCTCCGGAAGGGTCATACCTTCTGCTACCCTTATCTGGGCCTGGACCAGGTCGATTCCGGTTATTTCTTCTGTTACGGTGTGTTCCACTTGTAATCTGTAACATTTCTGAAATCATTTCGGGTACGTAAGTGAGGAAAACGTATTCTTGCAAATTATCTTGCATCCACAATTAATTAGGTAATTTCCATTGAAAATAATGATTTCGAAAATAATTTTCTCCTAGCATGCTTATTCGACAATGTGGGTGGTGCGAAAAATCGAGAATTAACGGTCGCTAAAAAATTATTCATTTCCAAACTAAGAACGCTGGCGGATTGAAACTTGAGTATGTTGTACAGAAACGAAAGACTCATGCCGGAAAAAACTCCAAAGACATCGGGAAAAGATTTTAGTATGTCAAAGCTGAATTTTCTGAAAAAACAATGTTCTGTATATAGTCAAATAAACATTCGAGACGAAAACTATCGTCAGCATTGTTATTTTCAACCCAAATTATATACTGAAACCATTTTTCGATTGAGAATTTTTTTTTATATTAAAAACATTTTTCGCCGCATCCTCCCTTCCAGAATAGTTTTTTCGGAAAATATATTTAGATACGAAAGTGAATTGAAGTTAAATGTTTTCTTCGAAGGATTTCGAGGCATTGTGATGTGCACATATCAACTACAAATGAATGAAAAACGAACCGTATTCTTGGTTTAACAAAAATATCATCGAAATTTGGATAATGTCAAATAGCGCCATCTCAAACAATTGTATGGTACCATATCATCATCAACCGGCAACAATGTAGTTACCACTTAAATGCACGAGATGGCGCTTTGAAATTGACAGCATGAGAGCGAACAGGAGGCTATTATAAATAGTTTTTTTTGTGTGTAATCTTGGATTTTTTCATGGAGATCTGAGAATAACGCAATCATTTCTTATTTTCGTTACAGTTAGATTGTCGGATATAAAAATACATTTTCTCATGAAAAACGTGAGAATCTTCAAATTAACGAGTAGAGGTAATATCAGTCAAACACGCACCTAGCGTTCACTTCGATAAAGTAGAAGTTTCCCTTGCTATCGCAGAGGAACTCCACGGTGCCGGCGTTCTCGTAGCCCACGTGCTTGGCCAACTTGACCGCTAGGTCGGTCATCCTGTTCCTCACCGCCTTGTCCAGGTGAGGCGCGGGCGCCATCTCCACCACCTTCTGATGTCTCCTCTGGACCGAACAATCGCGCTCGTACAGGTGGACGATGTTGCCAGC
>JARQZK010001454.1:360000-497500 GCA_030704885.1 Cynegetis impunctata | reverse complement strand
CAGCTATCGTTAGGATTCATGTCCTCAGGTTCAATTGAAATTGAACTGAATTGGAGTGTATTAAGAAGGGTTTAATATCCAATGATTGTTCCTTACGGCAGGCTTGGAGGATATATAGGGATTTCGCTGCGGGACCAAACTGAAAAATATGCGAGACTAAAAGTGTGACGGAAATAGACTGACGAAAGTCACGCTTTTAGTTTACACAAGCGAATATTGTATACCTTTCTCTTTCTCCCTCTTTCTTTCTTTCCGTTCTCTCATCCCTTCTCTTTCTGATCCCACTCCGCCATTCCAATCGCCAGTGCATAGTATGTACTCATTAATTCAGGTACAAGCAACTCGAAAGCGTCAAATGTGAAATATCGAAATAATTTTGTATAAGTTATATGCATGGAAGAACAGATTACGATAGGAATCAGATATGGCATAATGAAAAGATAAAGCTTTTCAAATTTGTTCCATAAAATAATGACAACGTATTGTAGGTTTATATTCAATTATATAGCGTGGCGATACGTTATCCTCTCGTTATGTACACTCTTGCGTCTATTCTTTACATTGCGTTGACGACCGAGTGGTCTAAATACTGAACCCAGGTGACCCGTATTTCTGGGTTCGAATCAGAGAGGTGACTCCTAGCTTTTTTCATTTTTACCCCGAGGCGAAGCTAAAGGGGTTATAGTCTCACGACAAAAAGTTGGTAACTGGCCCGATTTTAAAAATTTCCAACGGATATCGATAAAACACATATGATTTCATTAGGAAATTTGAATTACTACTTTTTCCCAACGAAGAATAAAAAAATAGAGCGTTTTTACCCCCGAGGTGAAGCTAAATTCTCACTACAAAAAGTTGGGATCTGGTCCGATTTTAAAAATTCCAACGGATATCGATAAAATACATATGATTTCATCAGAGAAGTTTTGTTCCCAATTTTCCCCAACGAAGAATAAAAAATTATAGCGTTTTTTAGATGGCATTACGACATGCGCATGCGCCAAGGTCGATATGTACGAAGTCCTACAAAACATGCGTCGAAGTGCTCTGTGTGCCACGGTAACCAAGCGACGTTGATAGCTTAAGCTTGATTCTGCGTCTGTGTCTGCTTCCCATCCATAGAGATATCTTATCAATTTGATTCATAATTTGCAGCAAAATGAGCCGGGATAGGATATTCAAATTCGACAGTCAAACAATGAATTTTTTTTGCTAAATTTTCACGGATTTTATTCGTAATATCGACTCATTAATACATTTATCGCAATTTTCCTTTATTTCATTCGTAAAATCGACTTTCATTGTTATTTAATTTATATAATAGGTACATTCAAAAAATATTGACGACATGCACATGCGCCGAGGGGTTTTATCATTCCTAGTGCTACGCAGTAGGGTCTCCTTCATTTTTTTTTTAATTACAATTTCGTAAGAGCTCGTAGCCCCACACAAATTTCAATATTAATTATTTCAACTTGGATTAGTATAAGTTATCACTTCAGTCAAGCGTCCCGAGACGCGCATGTTTCGTTTTCGCAAATTGTGGTCCTTCTATATTATCCGAAGAAACTTCGTTCCTACCTGGTGTCCCATGACACCGTTTCTTTTTTTTCTTAGATTAGTGAATTTCTTGTACTAAGCTTAGGTTTAACTTTGAGGATACTGGTTCATATAACTTTTACTTTGTTTCATTTTTTTCATATTCGTTGTATCTTTTTGTCTTGCTCAATTGTTCAATTTCTTCTCTATTTATCTTTACTGTAACTATTTCCTCTGATTGGTTATTATGCTTGTTGGAAATAAAGAACTTATATTTATTATTATTACAATTTATTGTATAGAGTGTAACGTGCGATAAGGAACTTAGTACCAATATTTCGATTATCTCACCGGGATTTAGAATTAAAAAAATTGTATTTACGTTCGTGTTAATATAGGTAATCAACAATTCCAATTTGCTTCACTTCAATTTCTCGGAAATCGTTACACCTGAGCATTGAACTAATTCCATATACTCATTTATCTTATTGTAGTACTATACCGCGGCAGAATATTCAATTTGACATGTGTTACTTATCTTTTATCAGTAGATAAATATTATTTCTTTCTTTCCAACATGGTTTGCAATCCGTTTTATCGTCAAATATATATTTATTTATTTCAAAATCATACGCGATTTTATTGAATTCCATTTAAGAGTTATATTCATTGAATATAACAAGTAGATGGTTTCCATTTGAAGTTCACAGGAAACTTTTGATTATATCGATAATATGTGTATGACGAAGAACGATTTTTGCTTAATTTTTTATGTCAAATAATATTTGTTAGTTTTATAAAAAAGTTAATGTACCTACTTATAATAACGATAATAATACGTTGGAAAATTGATTATTAATCAAAACAGCCTCAACGGTGCTATTTTCAGAGACTTGACTACATGAAATCCCCCTTCGAGGGAAAATGTTAGAAGATTCGACATCCGTGTCGCACACGATGGAAATATAGACTAAACAATCTGTCGGATGTTGAATCTTCTAACATTCTCATATATATATATATATAAATATATATATATATATATATATATATATATATATATATATATATATATATATATGGTTCACAGCATTCTCTTGAACAAGCTAAGAAAATATGGGATCAGAGGGAATCCACTCAAGTGGATAGCTAGCTTTTTGCAAGGTAGGAGTCAGTTTGTTGCAATAAGATTTTCTGATGGCAACATACGGAAAGAGGTCCATTCGGATCTTCTAAATAATTGTATAGGGGTTCCACAGGGCTCAATACTGGGCCCTGTGTTATTTATTTTATACATTAACGATATAGTCATGGATTTGGGGGACGGCATATATTTATACGCGGATGACGCAACAGTGGTAGTTTCGAGCACAGGAGAGGAATCTCTGAGGAGAGATGTTCAAAATAATTTAGACAAATTACAACATTGGTTTAACAGGAACCTCCTTCATGTCAACGAATCCAAAACGTCGTATACTGTATTTCATAATTTTAATAAAAATATCTTGGATATTAATGTTGCGTTGAATAACACTGCTTTGAAAAGAACAGATAATGTGAGGTTTTTGGGAATTGAGGTAGATGAATGTCTTACATGGAAAGCGCATTGCCAAACCATGTGTTCGCGATTGAATTCTGCTTGTTTTCTACTCCGAAATCTGAGAGACATATTGACCTCAGATCAGCTCATGTCTGTTTATTACGCGCATGCGCATTCAAAAGTTTCTTATGGTATTGTTTTCTGGGGCTCATCGTCTGCGGCTTGCGATGTATTTTTGTGTCAGAAGAAGATTGTCAGGAGCATGGTTGGCGCGCCTTATACTGCTTCATGTAGGCCTTTGTTTAGATCTCTCAAAATTTTAGCTTTACCTTCACTCTGTATTTTGGAACTGGCTACTTTAATTTATAAAATGCGGAAGCAGCTCTTGAGGCGGGGCGACCGGCACCATTATGATACCCGTGACAGAAACGCTTTTGTATTACCTAATTTTAAGTTCAGAATAGGTAGAAGATCTCCACTATATTTGGGGTTGGAAGTTTTCAATAGATTGGACTGTAGTATTGTAAATGCCCAATCTATTTCCATTTTTAGGGCTAAGTTGAAAGAGTTTCTAATTCATAAGTGCTACTATACTATAAGTGAATTTTTGTCCTGACTTTTTCCATAATGTAATTATTCATTCAACGGAAATAAAGCTATTATTATTATTATCATTATATATATATATATATATATATATATATATATATATATATATATATGTATATATATACATATATATGTATATATATACATATATATGTATATATATATATATATATATATATATATATATATATATATATATCTATATGTCACCGGAAAATAACAAGAACCGCAAGTTTATAAATTTCCTAGGAAATTTATAAACCTTCGTAGGCTTCTAAACGAGAGATAAATTGTATTATTTTACGCCCACATTTTTGCAAATTGATAAACTTACCGAACTCACGCGTAAAATAATGAATAAGCAATAACCAAACGCCATGTGCGCTCTGATTGGTTGAATAAGTCACGTGTTCCATCTCCAGCGCAATTGTTCGCCACGGAACATAAACAAACCGGTTGCTCGTGTGTTTTTGTTAAGTTTTTAATGTTGTAACTGCGTTGGAACTGTGAAAATAGTTTTATTTTGCTAAAGTTACTAAACTAGACCAATAATGAGCGACCTGGAAGCTGCGGAGAGCCAAATCGGTGAAAATAGTACGGTAAATGCCAGAAAATTTGTTGACGAAGTGAAATTTACCACAGAGCCCTAAAGTTTTATAGTGGCCATGACTAGAATAGTAAAAAGTCGGAATAGACTGAGGAAAAAATTGAAAATGTCATTAAAATGATAGACTGTCAACATTGACCAATCAGAGAGCAGTGTGTTATTTGCCGTATTTTAAAGAAGCGTAAAATTAAAAGCTCTTCTGCCATTGGTGAAACCGTTTAGAATCTTACGAATGGATATCCGGATACAACTTATCTCTCGTTTAGAATCCTACGAAGGTTTATAAATTTCCTAGGAGATTTATAAACTTGCGGATATTATTATCTTCGCCATAATATATATAAGAGTAGACGAAAATAGACTGACGCTGCACGCTGACTGACGAAAGTCACGCTTTTAGTTAACATAACACAAGCGAATATTGTATGCCTCTCTCTTTCTCCCTCTTTCTTTCCGTTCTCTCATCCCTTCTCTTTCTGATCCCACTCCGCCACGGCAATCGCCAATGCATATTCATGTACGAGCAACTCGAAAACGTCAAATGTGAAACGTCGAAATAATTTTGTATAAGTTATATGCATGAAAGACAGATTACGACAAGAATCAGACATGGCATAATGAAAAGATAAAGCTTTACAAATTTGTTCCATAAAATAATGACTACGTATTGTAGGTTTATATTCAATTATATAGCGTGGCGATACTTTATCTTCTCGTTATATAGGTACACTCTTGCGTGCATTATTTACATTGTGTTGACGACAGAGTGGTCTAAGTACTGAACCCTGGTGGTCCGTATTTCTTGGTTCGAATCCCAGAGGTGACTCCTGGCTTTTTAAATTTTTTTATTTACAATCTCGTAAGAGCTCTTAGCCCTACATTTCAATATTAATTATTTCAACTTGGATTAGTATAAGTTATCACTTCTGTCGTGCGCCCCAACACGCACATGTTTCGTTTTCGCAAATTGTGGTCCTTCTATCTTATCCGAAGGAACTTCGTTCCTACCTGGTGTCCCATGACACTGCTTTTCTTGTTGATTTGTCCTTGTTTTCGTATCGGTGTATCGGAGTTAGCGTTTATATTTATAAATAGAATCCTATCAAGAATTGAAAATAATGAATACCGTATAGAAAATCCCCTTTAAACTTGCTAATATACACGCAAATCCCCATATTTGTTCGTAAATCACTATTTGTATCGATCTCTTGGCCTAATGAATGTATATTACGTCGTGTATCAGTAAATTAAGTAGTTGATTAGTTTTTCCGAGAATCGTATACATTTGTATAGATTGCTTGAGATAATTGATTTATACACAGTCCGAAAAGGTGTGTCATTGTAAACAAAGTGAATTAACCTTAAGTACATACAACATAAATTGATTTTAAAAAAAACAGTGAGGTTAAACTGCAATTGAATGTCATGGCGAAACGTCAACTTTTTAATAAAATCGAGTTTTTTGAGATTCAACAAGCCTGTTATTGCTAATAATTATCAAAAGATTATATATATATATATATATATATATATATATATATATATATATATATATATATATATATATATATATATATATATATATATATATATATATATCAGGGGCGACTAGTCAAAGGAGGCTAAGGAGGCTAAGCCTCCTCAATAATATTCCATGTATCACTAATATATATATTATATTGAATAGTCAGCATTCAGCATATTCATATTAATCAAAATCATATTATTTTATGCACCTACCTTCCTTTCAACCTACATTATATAATATAATTTATTAATTAAGATAGAAGGTATTTACATTTACTGCATTTCATTCATTTCAAGATTTGTGGCAACGCTGCGGAAAGCTTAGAAAGGTATATTCTCAACGTTCATTATGCCTGCCACTGAAAAGCAAACTCACACCACTCAAAAACAAATACTCCGAATGAATACTTCATTGAAATAGAAAACCAAAACACATGTACATGGCAACACCGATAAAGTCCAGTCTTATACAATGTCGACCAATCACAACTATAGAATCTCCCTGACATCGAGTAAAGTCGTTGATTGAATCGTAGTATGATCGTAATTCGTACTGTCTGAATAATGGACGTCGGAATCAGCTCGCGTTACGCGTATTGTTTTAAAATGAGTTTGATTACTGAAATTAATTTCAAAAATTTCAATGGTGACTTAGTGGAATATTTGTTATCTCATAACTTTAGTGCCCTAAGTTATGAGGATAAAGTTTTGATAAAAACAAAAAAAACCTACCCCTGAATTAAACAATTTGGTGCAGCGTAACAGAAAACAAAATCGCGGTTTTAATACACGGAATTATGAGAGAAATCCTTGCCTAACCGGATCACAGGTAAAAAATAAATTATTTTGTTGGCAGTGTTTACTTTTTACTAGTGAAAATGTCTCTGTTTGGGGCCGCTTAGGATTTGAGGATTTAATTCTATACCTAGTTGAAAGTGAGGAATTTTTCACCGATAAAGTAACTTTAAATACAGCACGCGGATTAATATCTTACTTACAAGATAAGGAATTTATATATTTTTTAAAAATTTTTAAATTAATTTTTGAACAAACAGAAATAGTTTTTCAAATCTTACAGCACAAGTTTTCAGATGTAATTTACTCACGAAATCGGCTCAAGTTTCTTTTGGAAAAAATTTCAGAATTTCGTGCAGAAGTTTATTTTAAAAAACTATTTTCTGTATTTCAAACTACTGATGATACGACTCAATTTAGCCCAACACGAAAGAAATTCAGTTACGCAGGTATGGAGCTTCACTATAAGCAAATATTTTATGAAATTTTGGATACTATTAGGGGTCAAATAGAAATAAGGTTCTCTGATTTGAAAGAACTGCATTTCTTCGACTTACTCAATAAAAATTTGTTCACCGGATTTTCGGCTAATTTTCCAGATAACCTTTTGGAAAATTTATGTCAAAAATACATTTTTTTTGATAAGGTGGCCATAAAAAGTGAACTGTGTGTTGTTTATAATGACAATGAAATTTTGGGGCAAAATGAAAATCATGTGAGAACTATTAAATATCTTTTTGATAATGATTTGAATCAAGAATTGCCACAAGTTTATAAACTCTTATGTCTAATTGTTTCTATCCCGGTGACATCGGCTTCCGTAGAGCGCTCGTTTTCCACTCTTAAGAGAATTAAAACTTATTTACGAAATTCAATGAGCCAGGATCGTTTGAACTTTTTATTTGCTCTCACCAGCTGTTAAAAAATTCGTTAAGTAGGTAGGTAGGTACCTATTATGTGAAAGAAAAAATTTGATGAATAGATGAATTGATTAATTGGCTGAGAAGAATTTTTGTGAATATTGTAAATAGGAGTTGTAGGTCTCAAGGTAGACACTCGAAAGTGAAAACAAATTAATAGCTTAGGGTGCTTGTTTTACTTTGATTTTCTTTAAATTATATTGACCTTGAAATCCTAAAAATTTTCGCCTATGGTGTATTTTTAACACCTCTTGTAGCCTCCTCAAACCAAAACCTCACGAGCCGCCACTGATATATATATATATATCTATATATATATCTATATATATATATATATATATATATATATATATATATATATATATATATATATATATATATATATATATATATATATATATATATATATATATATATATATATATAAAAGTATGTTTCTATTTTAATATTGTCATAAGAAAATATTTTTCAATGAGTAGGTATGGAACCAGGTAAATTTTTATTTTACTAGATTTAGAATACTTTATTCTGCTGAAAATATCGTTTTAAAAAGATATATATAATTGAAAAATTTTCGATTGCTTCAGAATAATGACAGTATTTCATTTTTTCTCGTAAAGGCAATTGTATTACATGGAAAATACGAAAAATATATAAATATAGATAATGTGCTCTGTCGCAAAGCAGTCGGAGTAAATCTAGGTCAAGGAATAGATTTACATTATAGATTTCTAGTTACCGATATTACGTAATTCAACAAATTGAAGAGATGTGACCGAAATACCAGATATTTCTAATGTAAAATGTGAGGACCGAATTCCACCAATGGATTTGATTTGAGAATAGGTCAAAGATTACTAATACGAATCTTGCCGGTACATTTTTAAGTCGATTTCTTACCTCCCTACTCTTATTTGGAACGGAAAAAAAAAGGAAATGACATATACTTACTTTTTTCTTATGGTGAAAGTGATCACAGATTATTGCAAGAAAAAAACTCTACTGCGGCGAGCTGCATAAGAAGAGCAGGTTTTCTGACGTATCCAGTTTAAAAAATATATTCATTAAATTATCATTTTTTTTCCTAATTAAAAAAATGTGAAAACAATATTTATTTCCTCCCCGGGGGATCAAGCCCCCAACCAATTCTTACCAAAACCCAAGGTATCATACGAAACTAAGTACTTACAAACTTTCAACCCTATTTCTATAAAATTGCGCCCTTTATCGTGTAAACAAGATTTATTTCCCTGAGGGGTCAACCCCCCCAACCAATTCGCATTAAAAGCTATCCCATTCAACAGGGCCGTAGCTAGAGTCTCGGGGGCCCTGGGGCAACAAGTAAATTTGGGCCCCCCCCTACGAAATTGTGTATCATGTTCTTGACACTTCCTGTCACAGTCGCAACGGCGGAAAGATCTTTTTCGAAGTTGAAATTGATAAAAAATTATTTAAGAAGCTCTATGGGGCAAGAGCGATTGTCCGGATTGGCATTATTATCGATTGAGAACGAGCGAGCGAGACAGATCGATTTCAGCGAAACAATCAACGAATTTGCGGCATGCAAATCGAGAAAGCGGCGTTTTTGACACTGTTCATTGATATAGATACTAACATTTGTTGTAATGAACGGAAATACGTTATTTTGCGCATCATCCAATAAAATTGCAAAAAAAAAAATGTTAAGTTGTTTTATTTTGGAAAAAAATTATTCGATTTAAGGTATTTTCATGGGCCCCTAAAGTCTTTCCCGGGGTAAGGCTCCTTCAGGGCCAAAAATTGGTCGACAATAAGGGGCCCGGGGCCCCTTCTCGTCGGGGGCCCTGGGGCACCGCCCCCCCACCTGCCCCATGCTAGCTGCGGCCCTGCCATTCAATATATCATACGAAACTACTTATCTACAACTTTCAACCCTATTGCTTCAATGTCATGAAACGAAAAACTATCTTGGTCCTAGGTCAAACTTTGCTAATCGCACCCATTTTGATAAGCAGGTTTTCAGAGTGAAAACCTGCTAAAAATAGAAAAAAGTAATGAAAACTTTTTTATACTTCAGACACCAAATAATGAAAAAGCACATGTTGTGATTATCCCATTCTCCTAGTAGAAATACCTAGCAAATAAATAGAGTATCTAGGTCCAGGCGCGGGTACAGGGGGGGAACTTCACCAACCCCCAGACCCCCCTATAATGTGACCTACTTAGGCTAAAATAATTACAAGATCAGCAAACATTTAATTTGACTCAATTTCTGAAACAAACATGTTAAAAGTACGGATACGGAATGGAAATGCAATAAGGTCAGAAATAATATAAATATGGACCAATATGGAAGAGACTTGCGCTTTTGCACATTCATTAGTTGAACCAAAAAATGTTATTACTCAACTGTTTTGCAAAATCAAAAACTCAACATCTATGTCTCTTATATCACTAGTGCAATTGGTAGGCAAAATTTTCAAATACGTAGCATTTCTTTATTGCTTCTCTTTTATTTATATACTTTTCTGTTTACCTATTTTTCTTTGACTATTTTATAAAGAGACCCACATTTGTTTTGAATGTACTTTTTAAACTCCCGAATTGTTTATAAATAAGTATATTCGTTTCTATTTTTTGTGTTATTTACTTGGGGTAAAACATAACTGATAATTCGAGTTACTTTATGACATTTCCTTTTTATAATATTCTCCATCTTTTGCAGCTCGCATATGTAAATTTTTTCAAACCAGAAGTCAAACTAAATCAATATAAGCTTACCCTTATGTTTAATGTCTGTGAATACAGTTTTCACGATTTTGCAAATCGTGTTTTGATTGGGAGCTACTCGATTTACCATTGCCCAAAATACCTACCATTACTTTTTGGCTTTTGAATATCTAAAAGTCATCAATATCATCAATTATTGCCTGAGAAGACCAAACAATTTGAAAATGGATTTTAAAGTTAAAAGTAGGCGAGGTTTAAACCTCAGAAGCTATCCGGCTCCGAATATCTTCAATGGATTGCCCGAAGAACGCAAGAAAATGAATGAATATAGGAAATTGAAAAAACACTTAAAGAATTTTTGGTCCACAAGCAATTATTGATGTGAATTGACCAATTTATTGTTTATATAATATTTTTCAGCTCTGTGGTACCAGATTTTACGAAGAATCTGATTTGCAGTTCTATTTTTGAATAAATAAATAAAATAGTGCAAGTTTAGAGCCAAAACACTCAAAATACATGATAATTGTACATTTTATTGTATGTGAAGGGAGCTATAAAAAAAAAATTGGGCAGCGAATTCTAAAAGATTGAGAAACTGTGAAGTAAGTAGTTATTATTTCAATCCATTAGCTTTCAAATCAGACTATACCCAGACGATTGTGACATTTTCAAAAGTACAAAACAGGTTGTTATTTTCAATCGCGATCGTAACAGTTCGTATCGGAGCGAGATTAAAATAAACTTTTAGGTTCATGATCCTCGGGAAACATAATACACGAAATTGTCGGATGTTTCTTGAGTCGGACGTTTTATCTATCAATTCTTCCAGTGAAAAGGTGAAGGGCACTTCGGACGAACGCGATACAAACTATTCCGTTAAGTTCATTTGGGTCAAGAAGTATAGACAGACAATTTCTTCAAATTAGTAATTTACGAAATACCTATAAGGGCAATGGCAATTCCATCAACTGCTGATGGAAATAAACAAAAATAAATACAGCTCTTATAGAGAAAATATCATTTTATGCTCTATTTGAACAAAATTGATACTCGTAGAATATCAAATTTCGACTTTTGCATTGATAATGAACATTTTATGAATGAATGAGAAAAAGTCTGAAACTTGGCTGTATGTGATTCCTTAATGAACATCTGAGTAAGGTATTATGAATAAAAATTATTATAATATCTAGTCTGGTGATATTTTCAATAAGTACATATTTTTGAATAAAGATTTATTTTACCCAACTAGGTATATCTTCATTAATTGGTAAAAGTAGTTACTTAATTGTCACGCACTAATAAAGATCGAAAATGGCACAAAGAACCAATGCAATAAGCTGATAACTAAAAAAGTGCGAATCTCCTTCATTTTACCAACTATGATACCGGCAATTAAAAAAAATTATGTACAGAAAATAATTATATACCCAAATTCATTATTAATGTCTTACAACACAGAAAAGAAACTGATTTGTTGCATAATTTCAACCTCGCCTACCTAGATGAATTTATATTAATCCTTTCATTCCATAACGTTATACATATATATTTTTATAGATAATTTGAAAGTATTACTCACGTTTCGAGTAGTTTTTTCTCCGATTAAAATACCAATTCGATAGAAAACAAACTTAACCTCACACTACCATCGAGTATTGAACTTTTAAACACTGTTTTCGATGTGTCAAAACGAAATCCGAATTTGCGTAAACCGAAATTTGGAATTAACTCACAAATAACCTAACTGCCACCGACGTCCCGGTCCAAGTTCAAAAATTGGTGGCTGAATGTACCGAACTTTGAATATTATATTCAAAGGTACGAAACGATACAGCGCAAAACGGACCAAAAAGATGTTCGGGGATAGATAGAGGAATCTTATTGGATGAATAACATAGGAACCTTGGTACAGTGTTGCCAAAAACTATTGACTGAATTTTATGGAAAACTCGGAGAAACGATATAGGTTTTTTGTATTGTCTAATTTTAGCTATACGTTCTGGTTAAGTCCTGTCCAAGTAAGTATTTCATGATACAATATTTAATCAACACACAATTTCATTTTCATTGAAAAAATTTCAATAATTTACAACTCGGAATTTTCATTTTGATAAACAATGTTTACACGCAAAAACAATCACTCTACAAGCAGCATAAGTCCATGAAATAATCAAATTTCATTTTCTGATTGATTTGATAGTTTTCATCATATAGAACACACAAGTTAAAACATAAATCAATTTTAAAGCAGTTCTCCGATCTTTAAAAATGGATATAGTCCTATGTATATCACGTTTTTTTTGAGGTCATTTCTCTCAAAGATAAAAGTTTGCTTTCCAGAACAAGATGTAATGTGTATGTACACTTTCAATGCATTATAACCTATATTTTGTTTCATGCTATTTCGGATGTTGGGACATTGTAAGCAAGATTCACCAAGAAACCATGATTTAACGAAAAAATTAGTAGTTTCTCAAAACTAGAATACTGCTAACAAGTATCATAGTTTTAAATATTTTGCAATCATTGATTCAAAATAATCATAATATATTCAACATAATATAAAGAATCAATTGGAAATAAAGTATATCAATTATGACATATATCTTACATTCTGATAGAGAAAGTCGGGCAGAAGTAATTTGGAGTTTATAAATCATTTTGCTTAAACGAAGCATGACTGACTCTTTACTATATTAAAATAATTGAATGAAGAATCCTACAAGGAAGGAATTTAAATGAAATTGAATGACTCACCAATATATATTGTTCAATTACTATTATTTACAATTTACAATTGAGTCTTTATCTCTCGAATTACCTGAAACACTGATAACATGAACTATTGTGTCTTCCGAGCTTTATCTTGCACTACTCCCAAGAGAACACAGTCAGCCTCCAATAATGTGAGATCTTTTTCATAACCCAAAAATCTTGATGATAATTCCAATTCTCTTATAGCTATTCTCACTTTTGCACCTCTTTTGTATTCACTAGAATATGGAAACTGCTATACTTAAGTTATTTTGAAAATTATAAGACATACATATTCAATATTTTAAATTATCCATGAGTGCCTTATGAGGAATTAAAAATAATTTCCTATCCGAAGACTCACTCTTACCTGGCATTTTTCTTGGGTCGTGGGCATACACAATGAAATTTCCAACCAAAGTCTATGTACAAATCATCTTCCACAACATGGAAAATTTTTCCAATAACTATTTTCTTTCTTGCATCTCCCAACTGGAAATAATATGTCTACTAAACAATGAAAACATAACAAGTATTCCTTACATCAATGAACTTTGAATTTCTCAGCAAAGTTTCAAAATCTGCTGGTCCTTGAGGAACTTCTTTTGAAATATCTTCAAATTTTTCATATGATTTCGCGAATCCGCTTTGTTTTTCAGATATATTTGCAGGGGGATCAGCAGCATTCGAAATACGAAATTGCTGTAATTTGAAAAGACTTCTAACTGTTGCTGGTTTGAAGAAATTGCGAAGCATGTTGAAAAGATTTCGTATGATTTTGTTTAAAATATAAATGATAAGTTTTAAACTTATCAGAGTGAAAATGAATACAAAGAAATTAACTTCCAAACCGAAATTCCTATTGATTATCTACTTATATTTTTACTCTCGTACTTCGTCTTCCAGACACATAAATATTGAGGTTAGGGTTTCATGTTTTTATTTGGAGGTATGTTCAAATATATATTTATTTACTTTCTGCACCCACAATAAACCAGTTGGTAAAAGATTTGCCCTACTGTATATATCCATTCAACCAAATATTCCGAAGTTTATTTATCAGTTATTGTTTTTTATTTCATCGATGGCAAAATTCTTAAAAGGGAAAAGTTAATATTGTAATCTAAAGTGGAAAACCTAGATTGCAAGAACGCAAATTTATGTAAAAGAGTTATAGAAAATCTGACTAAACAATGGCCATTATCAAGGGTTGATGTTCTTCTTGTCTCCATTCTGAATTTCAAAAATGTTCTAACCATGTCGATTCTGTTCAGTAATGCTAATAATGAAATTAATATTGATCATTATTTCGAAATGTCTACGTGATCTTTATTTAATAGACTAGAACGATCCATTCTTGATACCTCAATTTAATTTTTAAATTTCAACAAATAGTATTTTTCTTAGAATAAATCTAGGTTTGTCCTATTCTCTGGAATATTCTATGTTTGTATTTGCTATTCACAGCATAGAAATAAGATTTTTCTTCAGTGTTCCCGTTCTGACATTGATAAATAATAATGGAGGACGAGTTACGTTGTGCATTTTGTAAACAATTATACAATAATCCTGTTTTATTACCATGTTATCACGCGTTGTGCCTAAATTGCGCGATCCATCTTCAAACACCACCAACACAACAAGTGTCCCAGGTCAACTCAGAAAATGCAGAAAGCGTAGCCTCTGGCAGTTCAGGCGACTACCAAGAAAGTGATAAGTTGTCGATATTAAGCGAAACAGATAGTGGAGTCGTCTGTACATCGCGTCCGAATAGTTACGTAGGATCTCCTAATGGTGTTATATACAGCGCCTTAAGTTTGACCTGTCCATTATGCTCAAAATTAGTCTACTTTGATGAGAATGGTGCTTACAACTTGCCCAGATATAGGGTGATGAAAAATATTGTTGACAGATATGGAGAACTCCGAAATTTCAACTTAAAATGTCAGATGTGTGAATCTGAACCACACAATGATGCTACAATAATGTGTGAACAATGTGAGATTCTTTATTGCGATTCTTGTAGAGAATCGTGCCATCCTCTAAGGGGCCCTTTAGCAAAACATATACTTTCTGTGCCCCAAAGGTGCTATATGGGGTCTAAATTAAGGGATGGAAAATGTGCAGAGCATGGAGATGAAATGTTAACTATGTTTTGTTTAGTTTGCAAAATCAGTGTGTGTGCTGTGTGCCTTATGGATTCAAGGCATGCAGCTCATGACATCCAGAGTCTAGCAATGATGTGCAAAGCTCAAAAGGTAAATAAAATTGTGTAAGGTAATTTTGAAGAATTCAACTGTTTTCAGTGTTACTTTCAAACATATATACAAGAAACCATGTTTAACTAAAAAGTTATTCTAATTTGAGTATTACATAAATTTTTTCAGACTGAATTGTCACACAATCTTCAACAACTATCTGAACGAGCTAGATCCACTACAGAATTCATTCAGCGCTTGAAAGGAATGAGTGATAAAGTTAACGTAAGTAATAAGTAGTGAAAACTCAGAATATGAAGAAATATCTCTTTGCTGAACAAATCATTCAATTTTTCAGGAGAATTGTGAAGATTTCGAAGCTATTGTAACTGCCCAATGTGATGCGCTCATTGCAGCCATTCATGCTAGAAGAGCTCAACTTTTGGAATGCATACGACAAGATAAGGAAATAAGAATCAGAGCTCTAAAAGATCAGGTGGCTACTTGTACTAGCAGACTTCAACAGACAACTGCTTTACTTCAGTTTTGCATTGAGGCACTGAAAGAAACTGACAGTTCAGCTTTTCTACAGGTAAGTTAATCAATAATATATGTATATTTCTGGTAAATAAACTTCTTTCAGAAATATAATAAAGTTAAAAGTACTAACTTTTTGAGCCTAATAAAGAAATAGTCAATTGATAAATTTTTTTTACTGAATTGAATAATCTGCATTTTGATTATTATTCTGTTGACATTTTGTAGGTTGGATCGATGTTGATCAGTAGAGTGACAAATACTGATCAATCTTGGCACAAAGAGTGGACTGCTCCTAGAGTTTCTCCTCATTTTGATCTCACCCTAGATGATAAATCCGTCCTTAGAGCCATTGAGCAGCTCAATTTTATACAGATGAAACGTGAGTCTTCTTTTATCTAATATTCTTGCAAAATCTAGTTAACGTCAAGCTCCAGTACAAATTGAAACTTTGTCTTTTAATAAGGTGTCGATCAACATTTCCTCTATGTTGAAGAAACTTTTAAAGCATAAGAATTTTTCAAAATGTAGTAGTCATGAAATCGGAGCTGCTATTTTCACAGAATGTTATATATGCAATGATTAATTTTCATTTAATTATTAGATGGTGATTATATGGAAATAATTGTGATGTGTAGGATTTCACTTTGTCATTACCTTTGAAAATTCAGGATACTTGCTTCACTAATATTATTCTTTGAAAATGAATTGCTTCAATTACAGTTTTTTTTTCTAATCAAAATGCAGCTTATATAGAAGGAGAGGAAAGGGTACCAGCAGGTAAAATATGCATGGAGCACGGACAATCATAATTAAACTATATAATTTTTCCCAAAATAGTTGAACACATGATTATGTTTTTGCAATTTAGAAATGTTGCATCATTTTATTTTTGAATATTTTTGGTTGTAATGTGTCCAGGTTTTGTTATTTATGAATGAAAGAGAAAAATTTATGAGCATAATATTTAATTCCTTGAACAGATTTCAAAGAACCTGCATCTTTATTTGAATTTCATTTAAGTAGCATGATTTTTTATTTATAAGAAAAAATATTTTCCATGTAGTTCAAAGAGAAACTTATTTTTGTGTAAGATGAATATAATTATCTGTTTCTGTAATACTTACTGTGATTTTTCAATTTCTCTTTATACTTCTACTTGTATAGTGAAATAAGATTGATTTAGGTAACTTATTATTTTTTCAATAATACAACATAAAAAACCTTCTTGAGGGGTTATGTCTGACGACATAAAAAAAGACAACTAGAACATGTGTAATCAGAAACTAGTTTTCAATACTAAATTAAACCAAGAATAAAGTATAAACTTTAAAATAAAAACACTTGGCTTATGTTTCACAATATAAAAAATATTTAGTTACTGTATTTAGCAGTAATGAAAAGTCGACATGTTTCGAGTTATGAACTCATTATCAAGACTGACTACAGGAGAGTATTGCATCGTAATTTATAAAACAGACAAAAGCAAAGGTGATACCTGAAAATCAATTTGTTCGTTTACAAGGGGTAATTGACTATTATGGGCGGATTTTATTTCGAGAAGGTAAAGGCGTTTACCCTTGTTACCTGAATGTAACAATTTGGTTTTGTTGAAATCCAGGAAGTGTTTGAATTTTATACAATGTTCAGAGAAGCCAGTGGTATTTTTGTTTTGTAAAATTGACTTTTTATGTTCTTCAATACGAATATTTATATTCCTTCCTGTCTGTCCAATATAGAAAGCAGGACATTCGTCGCAAAATATTTTGTAAATACCACTGTTTTCTCCGATGTTAGATTTTTCTTTATTATTGACCAAGAATGACTTCAAGTTTCTTTTATTTGTACAAATTGTTTTAACGTTATTTTTCGATAGTCTGTTACAAATTTTGCTACTCAAATTAGGCACATAATTTATTGGGAAGTATTTTTGTTCTTCATTAATAGTTTGCGTGGGGTATATTGAATGCAACAGATACTTAATTCGTTTTTTCCCAATGAGCTTGTCGATAAGACTTTCATTGTAACCGTTATTGGTGGCTAATAATTTAATTGTATTAACTTCCGTTTGAAATTTTGTTTCCGATAATGGAATCGTGAACAACCTATGTATGAACGAATGAAAAGCACTGAGTTTTATTTTAATGTGTTGGTTACTGTCGCTGTGAATTAAAGTATCTGTGAAGGTTGGTTTTCTATAAATGTTGAAAGTAAGAGAATTCAAATTCCTAGCAATCTGAACGTCTAAGAAATTCAAGGTACCGTTTTCGTTTTTTACTTCTTTTGTAAATTGAATCGAGTTGTAGAAAGTATTTATGTATTTAAGGAAATTATCTAACTGCCTATCTGTACCCCACGCAAACTAATAATGAAGAACAAAAATACTTCCCAATAAATTATGTGCCGAATTTGAGTAGCAAAATTTGTAACAGACTATCGAAGAATAACGTTGAAACAATTTGTACAAATGAAAGAAACTTGAAGTCATTCTTGGTCAATAATAAAGAAAAATCTAACATCGGAGAAAACAGTGGTATTTACAAAATATTTTGCGACGAATGTCCTGCTTCCTATATTGGACAGACAGGAAGGAATATAAATATTCGTATTGAAGAACATAAAAAGTCAATTTTACAAAACAAAAATACCACTGGCTTCTCTGAACATTGTATAAAATTCAATCACTTCCTGGATTTCAACAAAACCAAATTGTTACATTCAGGTAACAAGGGTAAACGCCTTGAACTTCTCGAAATTCTCGAAATAAGTTCCGCCCATAATAGTCAATTACCCCTTGTAAACGAACAAATTGATTTTCAGGTATCACCTTTGCTTTTGTCTGTTTTATAAATTACGATGCAATACTCTCCTGTAGTCAGTCTTGATAATGAGTTCATAACTCGAAACATGTCGACTTTTCATTACTGCTAAATACAGTAACTAAATATTTTTTATATTGTGAAACATAAGCCAAGTGTTTTTATTTTAAAATTTATACTTTATTCTTTATGATGTTTCACCAAGTGATGTGCGAGAATTCAATCTCAGAAATTAAACCAATGTCTCTATATTATTACTTCTTTGTCTCACTTTTCCATTAGTTTGTTTTTAATATTTTCACTTATTCAGGTGATTCATTGTAAAGTTTCACACCATTAAATAGTATCTTTTTTGTCCTATGTTTGTTTTTGCAGTTTATGTTCTTATGTCTAAGTGTTTCCTTCTACTGAACCTATGTACCTGGTTGCTATGTCTCATTTGTAGTTCTGAATCATTTATTTCTCCCTGTTATAGTTTGTGGATGATTTTCATTGTTTCATAATTTGTTATTTCGGTAATGTTTCTTTATTTTTTGTGGTCCAAAAACTCAGGTCGTAGATTAATTTTAGGATTCTATTTTTTATCCTTCGTATGATTAAATCAACTTCAGAAACACAGTTCGCTTGAATTATATTGTTTCAGTTAATTGTAGGCGTTTATTTGATATTCTGTCATTGCTATTTACATATTTGTCATATGTTTTTTTAAATAAAGCACCTGCCGCTCCTACCATAATGCCCGAAGAATGTAGCGCGGAAAATAATTCTGTCACCGTAGCTTGGATACCTCCTCCTCATAGCCATATTGAGGGGTACGTCTTAGAAATGGACGACGGCAATGGAGGAGAGTTTAGAGTAAGTAGCATAAATTCAATACGAGAATATTGAAAATAATCAAAAATGTACAATTATTATAATACTGCTGATAAATGTGGATCTTTCAATACTAAAAACTCAGAATTTGGACATAAGTTAATAGCACATTTATTGGAAGGAACCACCTTATCGCATGGTGCACTCCAGATACTTTTCGAATGGCCTCAAAAATAAACTTGATGTCATCGTAACACATGCATAACAATATTTGTTGTTCCTATGTAAATATTTTTCTCAGAAAATATGTTACATTGAACGTGGCGCTAATGAGAATATTGTTATTGTTCCATTAAATTCTGAATAAACATTATAGTCCGGGAGCCAGCGACCTTTTATTGTCAATCATTTTATATCCACTGATAATTTGTAAAATACTTAAGACGATTGTATTATAAATCACTGTGAACGTCAGCTGCGGTACCGATAGTCTGTTTGGCAACCGCAGCTGCCCACACACGTCAAAAAAAAACGAGTATTTAGTTATTTTATATCGGTTGAAAATTGGTGCGAGAGTATTTCACATAGTATTAATTTGAATAAATGTAGTCAGCTGGTCTTATCGCGGTTTATTGTACGTCAGCTGGCCATGTAAACACAACAAAAAAAATATATTTTTCAGTGATTTTACATCAATTGAAAATTTGTCAGATGAAAGTCAACGTAATATTTAAACGAAAAAAAAAACGTCAGCTGGCTATACGTCGGGAGAAAGATCGTCAGCTGGCGCAGTGAAAGTTGAATCTCTATAGACAGTTACGAGCTGCGCACGCTATTTAAAATGCGTCAGCTGACGAGTTTGCAACCGACACACAGCAAGCTGACATTTTTTGTTCATTTAAATATTATGTTAACTCTCAACTGACAAATGTTCAGCCGATATAAAATAAATAATGGGAGGCATCGGTAGCCCAGCGGTAAGGTGTATCGCTTGTAAACTGAGGATTGTGGGTTCGAGTCCCACCTTGCTCTTGGGTGTGGTGTATGTCCGGAATTTATTGGTTCAAAAAGTAATCTGTTGGGTAATGACTGAGATTCAAGCCCATTGGCCGTTCGGAACCGGCGTTAAGCTGTAGGTCCCTTGAGATAAAAAAAAAGTGAATTATGCAACGTGTTTGCACATAACCCTCTTGTTAAAAGCTTTGGCTTCAGTATAAATGTATGCTCCATTATATAATGACCTTGTATTTTATTCATTATTGTGTGTATAAACATTAACAAAATTTCAATGTTGATTACTTGATACAAAAAAGTGAACATATTAAGAAAACAATTTATTGTAAATATTAGGATATTTGTTAAAGAGTAGAACGTGTATAAAACATATTTTTGAATTATATTTCATCTTCACTTTGACTTGTTGCACTCTCTTCATTGTCTGAATTCATATTGAAGATATTTTTTCGTTTAAATATTACGTTGACTTTCATCTGACAAATTTCCAATCGATGTAAAATCACTGAAAATTATTATTTTTTTGTTGTGTTTAGATGGCCAGCTGACATACAATAAACCGCGATAAGACCAGCTGACTATATTTATTCAAATTAATACTATGTGAACTACTATTGTACCAGTTTTCAACCGATATAAAATAACTAAACACTCGTTTTTTTTACGTGTGTGGGCGGCTGTAGTTGCCAAACAGACTCTCGGTACCGCAGCTGACGTTCACAGTGATTTATAATACAATCAACTCAAGTATTTTACAAATTATCAGTGGATATAAAATTGGTCGCAAAAACCGGTCGCTGGCTCCCGGACTATTACTTTTCTCGAAAGATTATTGTTTTAAAAAGTTTCCATTTTCTCTCTAAGTAATATATGAATCCTAATATAAATAACTATAATATTTTTTTTGATTTAATTAATCGCAAACGTTGTAATTTTATTTCATTGCGCCCGCTATTTATTATATAGCGAAGGAAACTTCGTTCCTCAAGACACCTCTCGTCTTTTTTGTTCTTTAAAAAAATATAACAATACATGTTTTTTCGTCTGATATAAATATTTATATGCAATTGAATTTAAGGAGGTGTATTGCGGAATAGAAACAATTTGCACAGTGGACGGATTACATTTCAATTCGATGTATAATGCAAGAGTGAAAGCGTTCAACAATTCCGGCGAAGGAGAGTACAGCGAACTTATCGGACTGCAGACAGCGGAAGGTGAGTAAAATATTTCAGCGAGATTTGATTGAAATCTAAAAATAAATACAGAGATAATTATTATTATTTATTATTTAGTTTGGAGTTATGTTGTACTGCGACCTTATGGTCTATTGCAGTGATTCTCAACCTGTGGTCCGCGAACGGTTTTCATGTGGTCCGCGGTCAGCGAAGTGAACAGTCATAAAATAAACAATTAAAATCTTGGCTCTTGAGACGTAAATTAATGCATCTGCCTATTTTTTTTCATTCCACTTATCTCTGTGAGGCAGCATTCTCAACATTATGTGTCATCAAGAATAAACACAGAAATAGGTTGCTAAATTTTAATGCTCCTATGAGACTGGCGTTAACTTCTTTCGAGCCAAATATTGAGAAACCTTCAAGTGAGAAGCAAGACCAAGGGAGTCATTAAAGTCTTAATTTGGCGCTATCTATGACTTTTTATTTTGTTTTTTTATATTTCTTTTGTCTTTCACTATGTATTTTCTTTTTTTATTTTGTAAATAATAAATTCATTAGTAAAACTTCAGTGTTCATCTCATTTTACCTATTATTGGGAAATATTAATAATAATATCTAAGTGGTCCGCCAAGAATTGTGAAAGGTACAAGTGGTCCTCAGTGGTGAAAAGGTTGAGAACCACTGGTCTATTGTACCCTCCCATCAGAGCTGTTCTGTAATAATAAGCGTATGGCATTATTGCCGGGGAGCCTACACATTATGTGCGGTATTCCGGCGCCAATTGCCTCTTTAACCCTGTTTTAGATAATTAGTACCGAGGCGTGCTAACCCAGGGGGACCGACGGTTTAACGTGTCCTCCGAAACACGGTAGCGGTGGTATAGAAAATTTGTTGGTTTGTCGTGGGAGTCGAACCCACGTCCTCTCGATTGCAAGTCGAGAGTGATGCCACCTGAGCCATCACCGCCATCTATCTGGCTGTCGGAGCTGCTGATCTCCTGTTATTTGCCGATGACACCAGTGTGGTCAGAAGCGGGCAAGATGAACGAGACTTGACAGACTCAATGGCACAAACTCAGGAACTTCTATTTGAATGGTTCTGTCTAAACGAGCTGAGCGTAAATCTTAACAAAACCGCGAAAATGTTATTCACTCACAGAAACATTTCATTTCAGAATCCTAAAAGTGTTATGTTCCTGAGACTAACTATGTGTCCTAACCTGAACTGGGAGGGGCACATTGACTGTCTCGCAAAAAAGATATCTAGAAATATCTTTCTCATATGCAACTTAGTAAAATGTTTACCTGTGGATGTGATACGGACGGCTTACTTTGCTCTCATTCAATCACATATGTGCTATGTTTTAACGGGTTGGGGTCACAGCACTCATGCTAACAAAATATTTGGACTGCAGCGTAAAGTTATGAGAATTATGGCAAAAAAAATACAGAGACGATGTTAAAAGCACTTTTACTGAGTATAATATTCTCACTTTTCCCTCTTTATATATTCTCTCTTGTCTCTTACATGCTAGATCCAACAATAGCTACATTCTGAATAATGAAATTCATGATTATTACACTAGACAAAATAGTCTAATTCATATAGATATTCTACGCCTAAACTCTAGTAAATCCTGTTACAATTACTACAGCAAAGTGTTTTTTAACAAACTCCCACAAAAAGTGAAAGAACTTCCTCTTAAACAATTCAAAAACGTAATAAAGTTGTTTCTAATTGAAAACGCATTCTTTGATTTCGGTGAATTTCTAAATATACAGTTCACAAATGACAGCTTTAAATCATAATTGAAAATTTGTACATTATTTTTATATCATTTTAATTTTAAAAAATTTTTTTTTATATGTCCTGTGTTTTGTTATTTGTAACTGTGCAACTAATTTAATTTCATATTGTGATTTAGTTTTAGTTATATGTTGTAATATACAAGATATTTTTTTATAATGACTAATGTAAACTTATGTATAACATGCTCAATAAACTGAACTGAACTGAACTATCTAGAGCTCGCCTTCTTGTTCCAGAGTATTAATAAACTCCAATATCTGGGAAGACTTCAAGGAGGTTATGTCCTCACTCCTACAATTTTCTTGTCCAAAGTCGTTGGCTTGCAATGACGACATTCTGTAGCCAAGTGAATAGGAGTTTCCTCCTCCCAACAGAATCTACACTCGTCAGTTTCTGATAAACCTATTCTCATCAGATGCTTCCTTAGGCGACAGTGTCCTGTAAGGAAGCCAGTGAGGAGTTGTAGTTTGTTCTTACTGAGAACCAGATATCCTTTGGATCTTGCAGTTTTAAAGTTCCGGAACTTTTTGGAGTGATCCATCCCTGGAAGATTCCGCCAGAGTGTTTTTCTTTCGGTTTCCTCCTTCTTCCGAAACTCTCTCTTATTGGTGTGTTTTCCTATACCACAGAACGATTCTGGGCCAGTATATGGCGTTTGTGCTCCTTTTCTGGCGAGTAAATCGGCCTCTTCATTTCCCTTGATTCTTCAAGTGACCGGGAACCCAGACTAATGAGACCCTATTATTCTTACCAATTTCATTGAGTTTCCTTTGGTACTCCCATATCAACTTTGAATCGATTACACGGGAGCTCAGTGCTTTTATAGCCGCTTGACTATCAGAATCGATAGCTATGTTGCATTTCTGATAGTTTCTTTGTAGGTTCATATCTACACATCTATCGATTGCCAGTATTTCTGCCTGAAAGACGCTCGAACAGAAGCCAAGCGATGGTGCCTGCCCCATATAGACCAGCGCCAGCTCCTGTAGTGGTTTTTGTGTACCAATTTATGGTATTGTCTTCGAAACTTTGGGTGGATTCCCTTTCCCATTCTTCCTTTTTACTTAGCATCGTAGTTCTTCTCAATGCTTACTTTCTTTACCATTACATCACTAGGGAGGTTCACTGATGAGATATAATTGGTCAGAGAGGACCAAGCTCTCTGACTTTTAATCCTCATAATTACCACCTGTGCCCTCCTTAGATATTCTAAGAATGGCCTCATGGGCTAACCTGGCGATCACTAGATGTAGAGGTGTGAAATCTGTAATGAGTAGCGGTGATGGCTCAGGTGGCATCGCTCTCGGCTGACAACCGAGAGGACGTGGGTTCGACTCCCACGAAAAACCAACAAATTCTCAATACCATCGCTACCGTGTTTCGGAGGACACGTTAAGCCGTCGGTCCCCCTGGGTTAGTGCGCCTCGGTACTAATTACCTAAAACAGGGTTAAAGAGGCAATCGGCGCCGGAACATCTCACATAATGTGTGCAGACTCCCCGGCAATAATGCCATACGCTAATTTAATTTAAATTTGTAATGAGTTCAATTGCCCTAGTTGGGCACGTTCTGCTCCCGTGATACACACACAGGCCAGCCTTTGCACTTTATCGAGCATTTTCCTTGTACTTGCCTGACCTGCTTTGGCATGCCAGACTACTGCCCTATAAGTAGTTATTGGTCTCACAATCATGACATACATCCATCAAAGTATTTTAGGGTTACAACATTTTATTATTTTTATATGTTTTAAAGTAAAATCAATTTGTCTGATGATCTACGTAATGTATTAGGCCTCGGTAACAGTAAAATTTTGTGTGTTGATACAATGATACTAACACATTTCAGTGTTTCAACACTTTCTCCAGTGTGATACTAGTGCTATGTAGTATTTTACTAGTATATTTCTCTGTCCATTTATTCTTTAAATTTATTTTTTTGTCTATTTATTAACGTTTGTACATAGGTACAAATAATTATTGATGTCTTTAGTTTTGCCAAAACTATTTTATAACAGTTATAGTCGTTGTACTGTTTCAACACATCTGAAACACGTGAAAGTGTCTACACAAAAGTGATACACAGGACTAGAATGTATCGCTAAATGATAAATAAAAAACCGCGTATTGTCAAATTCCAGTTTAAGTAATTTGATCAATTTTGTTCGTAGTGGCTTGGTTCACGTTCGACTCCATTCTCTCCGGATCCGGACTGCAGTACTCTCAGGACTTATTGAACGTGACCGGCGAGGGATGGGAGCACATGGTGGCGCTCGGTAGCGTCGGATTCAGTCGAGGCGTTCATTATTGGGAGTTCACTATCGAGAAGTTCAACGCAGACACCGATCCGGCCTTCGGCATAGCCAGGATTGACGTGTCCAGAGATAAAATGTTGGGTGAGTGGGATGGCGCTTGCTTCAACGAACTTGTGGTTTTCACTATATAACTATATTTCTCTTTCACTATATATTTCCAGTATACGACCATTCAGAAATACTGTTTTCTAACTAATTGGTTTGTTTTCAACAGGTAAAGACGATAAAGGTTGGGCGATGTACATCGACCGTCAACGTTCATGGTTTCAGCACGCCGGCGCTCACGAGCAACGCGTCGAAGGGGGTATCTCGCCCGGCTCGACGGTGGGCGTACTCTTAGATCTCGATCGCCACGCCCTCAGCTTCTTCGTCAACGACGAACCGCAAGGGGGCGTGGCCTTTCGCGATCTCTACGGAGTATTTTACCCCGCCATCAGCCTCAACAGGGGAGTTAGCGTGACGTTGCATAGCGCCTTGGACGCTCCCTCGGACGTGGAGGAGACTTAATTGATTCGAAACGGTGGGAAATTCTATCGAATTTAAGTTTATGTTTTCGCTCTTTGATCTTCTTTGTCTGCGGCGAGCGACTTAATATTGACTAATTGTTTGTTGTTTTTCACGTTCCTGAGTGGAATTTTTGAAGTGGTGGGACATGTTGAGATCAATCGCTGGCATGATTTTCTGTATCGATTCTTTCGATTTTGAGGGTTTTTTCAGAAGTTATGATATGTGAAATTTTTGATTCGTTTTGAAGAATTCTCAAAATCAAGTAGCTGGTAGAGAAATATTCATGTCTGTTATTGGGACAGTGAGAAATAGTTGAGGATAATTTTTAACTGGATACCGGAAATTTGAATATTGTGTTGATTGAACTATTGTAGTTATAAGTGCTTTGTTCCTCCAAATCAATGTCCCATATAAAACGGCAGATTATCTCAACATTTCCCTAATTGACCATTTGTGTTCATTTTTACATTCGACTGAATCTTATTCAATTTCAACCGACAGAACAAAGAAGTTCACATTTTACGTTATTATTTATTTTATTTTTTATACGATATACATTTTCTATTGGATGCTTTTTGGGGCCATGGATAATAATTATGTAATTTTCCAGTTGGTATGATGGTGCATAATAACGTACGAATATAATGCAGTACTTAGATTTTTGTAGATTACAGTTTTTCATTTTTATATTGATTATATCGCAATTTCACTTTTTTAACTGCACAACTTTAGGTGTGTCACACGTTGCTATTTATTTTGTTGGCTGTCTGGTATTACGTTAAATGTGGTTGAGAATATTTTTACCAAATGTATTCAAGCGAATACTTCAGGCAGCATTGAAACATACCAGATCTTTCGAATAGTTTGCCTTGAATTTACTATTACACTTTAATTATACACGAAATATTTTCAATCTTTGCACAGAAATTTTCAATATATGCATGTTGTTTCAAGAATGTTCTATAGTAAGTTAAAACACTCTTTCGCATTTTATAAACAATAGGGCCGTTACAACGAACATTTATTAGATTTTGACGAAATCTTGATACTGAAAATTTTGATGCTCTTCAAAATGAAGCCTACATCATTTTATATCACATCTAAATCTGTTTGCTAATGAATATACTGAAGAAATTAATTTTTTTGTCAGTTTTACGAGATGTTTCTCGATAAGCTTTCACGACTGAGCAGTGGTTTTTGCAACACTGTAATTTTTTTGTAAACATTTTGTAGGTTTGAGCATCCCTAATAGATTATTTTTTCATTTAAAGGAAAAACCTAATTATATAGTTTTTTGTAAAACTAGATGACATAGACAATGAGGGATACTTAAAAAGAGATTTAATTTTTTTAAAACTACATGTCTAAATAATTTAGTGTGCATTTGTTGAAACAAATAAAATTCAAAATTTTGTTTTAAACTGATGTTTATAGTCTCGAGCACATTATTATCAATTTTATTAAAAGAGAGACGTTGGTGAAGTTCCTTGGAATATTTGCAACAATTTTTTCAAAGAGATTCTTATCTAGCGTTGTATATTTATTATTGAATAGTAGGACAAAACCCAATTGAATTTTTTATTGAAAATTATCCAACCTACAAAAAAATAAGACGTCCTCAGATTCCTCAAGAAATCATGCTTTATATGAATGAATATTTTGCAAATCGTCATTTATCTTATAAGTGAAACATTATTGTAGAATTATATGTTGAAGAAACAGCAAAGCGATATGAAAACGGCTGCTTTTTATTTTCAAAACTAAATGAGGTACTAATTTAAAATATATTATTCTGTACCCTTGTATAGAATTTTGATTTTGTAGCAGCATAATTCTTCCCAAGAATTCTTCGTATTCAGTATTTATAGCAAGAAGTATACGTCTTCCCACTAATTATTGTTTTACATACCGTAGAATTATAGACTCAAATATGTACTCCACGTTAAGGCCTTAGAAAGGCAGCTCACTAATACAAGATTAAACCTTGAATTGAAAATTCTGTATGAGTTTAATTATTCCTCAAGCTTTAGTTTTTCCATTCCATATTTTTGTTTTGTATATAAATTTTATCGTGTGATTTATTTATTTGAAATGATATTTATTTATTTTGCCACCTTGTTTTTGTAGATGCACTGAGATTAGATATTGAAAATATTATCGATACTTTATTTATGACAATTACGAATTTTTATATTGTAAGTGGGTTTATTTTGCATATGTGTTTTCGAATTGTATGCTTCACTAAATATTATAAACTAGAATTTCATTAGAAATGGAAGAAAGTGCAAGGTGTTTGGGTTTTCCACGATTGAAGGGTAATTTAATGAATGTTTCATTTAAAAAAATGTCGACCTTGTATTTTCAATTTTTCACTGATGTATTTTAGTCGTAATATTTTAATATATTGTACTGGATGTAATTCAACTTAAATTTGAAAAATTTATAAAATGCTATCTTGCCTATTATATTCATAAAATTTTGATATTGTATTTTTCTCGAATTTTCGACTAAAAAAGCAAGTATATAAAGACTGATAACTCGTAAAATCGTTTTATTATTCAATAAGTATTAAACATATCTTATATGAATGTTTTTAGGTGCATATTGGATTTTTTCGTTTGTTCTTAGGACTGAAATTTCAATAAATAACAGATTGTAGTTAAGTATCATGCCTATGTAATCGACAATATCATTATTTAGGCCTACACCATTTCCTCATTTTGATATATTTCACGACTTGTTTCTTTCCATTGGAGAGTTTTCACTAGTTTTTCGTCAGATCACTTTTCTTCGCCATATTTTTCATCCTAGTCTTAAGTTATTTCTAGAAATGTTAGTTATGGAAATTTATTGATGTTAATTTTTAATTGAAATTTATGTATTTCACTTGTATATAAAATAAATAATCAAATGATAAAAGGGCATGTGCAATTCATTTTGAACCTGTGCCCCTACAAATGTATTAAAAGTGTACTAACAATTGAATTTTTACAAATTCAAGTTTATATTTCTTAACTTTTTCGAATGCTAGAGTCATGATGAGTAAATTATTTTTGAAGTTTATATTTATTTTCGCCGGAAATAATAAACTATGCTGCGTATCGAAAGTCAACAGCGAGGTGCTAAATCCTATTTACACACCCTGGACCATGATTTTCCATATTTCTTTGATGTTCAATTTATAAGTATATATATATATATATATATATATATATATATATATATATATATATTATATATATATATATATATATATATATATCAGTGGCGGCTCGTGATGTTTTGGTTTGAGGAGGCTACAAGAGGTGTTAAAAAATACACCATAGGCGAAAATTTTTAGGATTTCAAGGTCAACCGCCTTATAATTTAAAGAAAATCAAACTAAAACAAGCACCCTAAGCTATTAATTTGTTTTCACTTTCGAGTGCCTACCTTGATACCTACAACTCCTATTTACAATATTCACAAAAACTCTTCTCAGCCAATGAATCAATTCATCTATTCATCAAATTTTTATTATATATTTTTGAAGATTAGCGGGATTCTGCGATTTTTAACGTTAGCAAAATGATCCTCATAAAATTTTTTGTCTTTCGCCAAAAGTTTGACCAATTCCTCTTCAATAGACAACAAACTAATATTTTTCAAACGATCCTGGCTCATTGAATTTCGTAAATAAGTTTTAATTCTCTTAAGAGTGGAAAACGAGCGCTCTACGGAAGCCGATGTCACCGGGATAGAAACAATTAGACATAAGAATTTATAAACTTGGGGTAAATCTTGATTCAAATCATTATCAAAAATCTATTTAATAGTCCTCACATGATTTTCATTTTGCCCCAAAATTTCATTGTCATTATAAACAACACACAGTTCACTTTTTATAGCCACCTTATCAAAACAAGTTTATTTTTGACATAAATTTTCCAAAAGGTTATCTGGAAAATTAGCCGAAAATCCGGTCAACAAATTTTTATTGAGTAAGTCGAAGAAATGCAGTTCTTTCAAATCAGAGAACCTTATTTCTATTCGACCCCTAATAGTATCCAAAATTTCATAATATATTTGCTCATAGTGAAGCTCCATATCTGCGTAACTGAATTTCTTTCATTTTGGGCTAAATTGAGTCGTATCATCAGTAGTTTGAAATACAGAAAATAGTTTTTTAAAATAAATTTCTGCACGAAATTCTGAAATTTTTTCCAAAAGAAACTTGAGCCGATTTCGTGAGTAAATTACATCTGAAAACTTGTGCTGTAAGATTTGAAAAACTATTTCTGTTTGTTCAAAAATTAATTTAAAGATGTTTAAAAAATATATAAATTTCTTATCTTGTAAGTAAGATAATTAATCCGCGTGCTGTATTTAAAGTTACTTCATCGGTAAAAAATTCCTCACTTTCAACTAGTTATAGAATTAAATCCTCAAATCCTAAGCGGCCCCAAACAGCGACATTTTCACTAGTAAAAAGTAAACACTGCCAACAAAATAATTTATTTTTTACCTGTGATCCGGTTAGGCAAGGATGTCTCTCATAATTCCTTGTATCAAAACCGCGGTTTTGTTGTCTGTTACGCTGCACCAAATTGTTTCATTCAGGGGTAGGTCGCAATGATTTGATCAAAACTTTATCCTCATAACTTAGTGCACTAAAGTTATGGGATAACAAATATTCCACTAAGTCACCATTGAAATTTTTGAAATTAACTTCAGTAACCAAACTCATTTTGAAACAATACGCGAGCAATATAAGTGAACACGCTGCTGTTACGGCCGTTAGTAACTACGATCACACTACGATTCAATTAATGCTTTCCAACGAATTATATAGTTGTGATTGGTCGACATTGTATGAGTCTGGGTCTCTATCGGTGGTGCCATTTACATGTGTTTTGCTTTTCTATTGCAATGAAGTATTCATTCGGAGTATTTGCACCGTTGTTTGCTTTTCTGTGGCAGGCATAATGAACGTTGAGAATATACCTTTCTAAGCCTCCGCAGCGTAGTCACAAATCTTGAAATGAATGAAATGCAGTAAATGTAAATACCTTCTTTCTTAATTAATAAATTATATTATATAATGCAGGTTGAAAGGAAGGTAGGTGCATAAAATAATTATGTATAATATATTAGTGATACACGGAATATTATTGAGGAGGCTTAGCCTCCTTTGACTAGCCGCCCCTGATATATATATATATATATATATATATATATATATATATATATATATATATATATATATATATATATATATATATATATATATATATATATATATATAAATATATATATATATATATACATATACATGTGTTCTACAAGCTCTATGACAAACTTTGATAGATGGTAGGTCACTTGATTTTAAACATTTTCTTTTTAATAAACATGGGTCCGATTCGTTGTTGTTAAGAAGTAACAAGTATTTGAAGAATCGTAATTTTTTCAGTCAAGCAGGTAGTGATAGAAAGTCACTAAGCATGTTGAACAGTGCACACTTATAAAATATACACCTGCTTCAATAAAAAACGTAGGCTGATAAATAGAAATATCGGTTATGACAATAATTATTGAAAATGTGATAGATGATCTCCTTGATAACCCTTCAATCAGTGTTCGGCGTATATCTAGTAACCTTCATGTATCACCGAATTTTGTATGGCGTGTATTGAACAGAGAAATGTTACATCCGTTTCATCGCCAAAATGTACTGGCGTTGCATGCTGGAGATTCCCCACAGCGATTAAGATTTTGTCGCCGGTTACTTCAGCAACAAGCACAAAATGATAGATTCATTTCGCTCGTCATGTGGTCTGATGAAGCGTGTTTTACTAGGGATGGCATAAATAATAATCATAATGAACATGTATGGGCGTTGCAAAATCCACATGCAATTAGACCAAGACGATTTCAGCATCGATTAAGTGTCAACGTTTGAATTTTTATAATTAATTGTTAATCAAGTTTAAATGCTTGTATCTTCTAAACAAAAACGAATCGGACCCATGTTTATTGAAAAAAATATGTTCAAAATCAAGCAACCTACCTTCTGTCAAAGTTTGTCATAGAGCTTGTAGAACACCCTGTATATACTTATATATATAATATATATATATATATATATATATACATATATATATATATATATATATATACATATATATATATATATATATATATATATATATATATATATATATATGTATATATATATATATATATATATATATGTATATATGGAAAGAGGAGAAGTACCTGTTGGACTTTTTTTCGACCTTTCTAAAGCCTTCGATTTCGTTCAACATGGGGTGTTGTTGAAGTGGCTTGAAATGTATGGAATTAGAGACAATCAACTAAAGCTAATAAGTAGTTATCTTTCCGATAGAAAACAAAGAGTGCATATTCAGGTGGGCAACAGGTCTTATTTTTCCGAGGATAAAATTCTGAATAGTGGAGTCCCGCAAGGCAGTATCCTGGGCCCATTACTTTTTGTCATCTATATTAATTCATTATCCAGTGCACTTCCGGAAGAGATATGCAGACCTGTTATGTATGCTGATGATACTACTTTTCTTGTAACGGCTTCAAATATTCCTTCAGCTTTGGATGCATCTTCAGTGGTCCTGAGCGGAGTTAATGGGTGGTGTCGGGAAAGAGGTCTAATTGTAAATTTTCAAAAAACCGAGTGTGTTGTTTTTAGCACACCAAGGTCAGTTTCAAGCATGCTTATGATAGGTGACTGTGATCACGAGATAAGTGTAAGTGAGACGGTGAGGTTTTTAGGTGTGTGCTTGGATAGGTATCTTAGATGGGATATTCACATAAATACCCTGAAAAAAAAGCTGAATAGTGTATCGTACATGTTGTATATGCTTAGGAATCAAGTCACTTTCAAGGTTCTCAATATGTTGTATTTTTCTTTTTATCAATCCTTGCTGTCCTATGGTATAATTTTTTGGGGCAACTCGTCCCTCGCAGAAAGTATTTTTGTGTGTCAGAAGGGTGTAATAAGAACGATCTTGAAGCTTGGGTTCAGACAATCATGTCGTGGCTCTTTCAAAAATTTCAACATTTTAACGTTATATGGTTTATATATATATAAATTACTGATTTTTTTCCACAAGCATGAAAATTATTTCTCAAGTTTCAAAAATGTCAATAAAACCAGAAGAATTTTTCCTTATCTCTTCCCGGCTCACTCGACAGCACTTCGCGAGAAGAGTACTGAATATATGGCTATAAAAATATACTGCCGCCTGCCATTGCGTTTTCGTACTATCTTGGACCATAATGTTTTCAAGAGAAGGATTCATGACTTCGTATTACAATGTGAACCTTATACTGTGGAGGAATTCCTTGCCTGCTGTGTTGTTTGATTAATGTTTATCTGTGACATGTTTCAATTTTACTTTTATACTTATCTGTGATTGTGTAAAATGATATTTGAAATTAATAAACTTATTATTATTATATATATATATATATATATATATATATATATATATATATATATATATATATATATATAAAATGTTAAATTTTTCTTTCTGCAAGAACAAAGGAATGCGATACATAAAAAGAAAATAAAAGAAAAATTGGTGTGAAGGTCATTTTATTTTTGTCGAATAGACTACAGAAAGGGTAAGTTCCAAAAAAAAAATCAACAATATTAAGAAAAGGTCTGAACACTTGGAAGGAAAAAGAATACTGTTTTCAAAAATACTTCTTTCCTAAAAGTTGTACAAAAGAATACCTTCACATTTTTTTTTGAACATTTTTTATAACAAAATAATTTATGTTGAATGTATGCAAAAATATGTTACCCTTACAAAAAAAAATGTATAAATTGCGAAAATATTATAAATAATTTTGGCATACATAAAACATCATATGTCATAAATAGTAGAAAGTTCTCCCCCCTTATATAAAAAAACAGAAGTCTTTTGATAAGATCACTTCAAAACTAGATCCAAGGAAATAGTTTGGATGGCTTCAGATAATAATGTACAAAAGGTACAATACTTTCCATCTCGCTTTGCCAATATAATTTTCCAAATAATGAAACGAGAAAAGAATTTGAATTTTGAAAATCCACCAAATGAAAAACGAGATGAAAATTCACATAATTTTCACAACGACCAAGGAGAGCCCTTTAATTATTGGATAATTATTAAGCTATCACAGATCGTTCCCAGGTTTTGACCTTTTTCAATGACTAAAAAATAATCATCGAATGTGTAGTCTCGAAATTAGAAGGTCCTAACTGAAATCGAGATAAATCTCCTTAACTCGGTTATACCGAACAATTTCGGCAAAATAAATCAATCCATCTTTTATTCAGTTTGTAATATGATCAGAATTTTTGGAGTCCCTGTCTCCACTTTTTAATTAAGCACATTTTTCTTAGTTTTGTATCACTTTAACGTTTATGATTACACGAGATCTTTTTCGCACAACTACCGAACTTGGGTACTTGGTTAAATTTCCGGAGATTTGGATGGTTCTTTTTTGTTTTGGAGAAACCTAACAAAACACCCACGTTTTTCAAATATTCCGGGATATTCCCGATAGTCTGCACGACTCTTTAACTCGATATAACGCCGTTTTGAAACCGTACGGGTAACTGATACAATTTCAAAAATCTCAACACGATTACGTATTTTAGAAGGTGACGTTTGTAACTTTTTTAACCGACTCGAATATTTGTAAATTTTGAAAAAAATTCGAAACGAAATTTACGTTAAACGTATTTGAAACTTTTACTGTTTAAATAATTCAAAACACTCGGTGAAATTTACGAAATTAAATAATCGGGCTAAGGGTTCAACTTATACCAATCAAACAGTTGCAGACTATCGAAAATCACCCGGTATATTTTCCTGTCTCCTAACACCTTTCAAATGCAAAATTTAATATTTGTACCATTTTCTTATTATATTTTTCTCGAACAATAATCGATTGAGCTTCGGACAACACCATCATCATCCGACTTACTTATCCAATATCTTCGAAGAATCGCACGTAAAAAAAAATGAAAACAACCGAACTGAAACTCTGTCCTCTAATAAATATTTAAATATACAATTCCGACCGACGACTACGACGACGCGTTTCGTCGTCACTCCGAGTATCCAAAGGCGGCGCCAGGTCTTATTTCTCTTCATTCTGATCCTGTTCGTCCAGTTCTTCCAGTTTGTTGGCGACGTACAACTTGGGGTCGATCACCTTCGGGATCGGCTTGATCTCGGTGCCCAGCTCCTGCTCGATGCGATGCAACGCGAAACGGTCGTCGTACGTGATCAGGTTGATCGCTATACCGAGGTGACCGAAACGTCCCGACCGACCGATGCGGTGGAGATAGGTCTCGGCCATTTTCGGGAAATCGAAATTGATGACGACGTTCACGGCTTGCACGTCGATACCTGAAACGGAGATGAAAATCAACCTTTAATCCCACGTCTGATGTGCGCATAGAGTTTAATTTATCTGTTTATATTCGATAGTGAATCTGTTATTATTGCTGATAACCTGCGATTGTATGAATTTATTTTTGTTTTTAGATTTTTTTTGTTGATGAGGGTAGTTTGATACTTGGTTTAGAGGCTTCTGGACCAGTTTAGATATCAAACTAATTTGTAGTATGTAATAAATAAATAAAATTCAAGCTATGTGTAAACTAATTGTTTTAGAGAAGAATTCCCATTACAATTCAGAAGTCACAAGGCTTAACCAGAGTGTCTACTCAAGTCAGGATCTAAAATTCCCTGAGAATTCCAGCTGATTTTATTACTTTTCCAGGTGTATCGCGATACGATTTTCCTCTCGTGGAGCACTCCTGTCATAGATTTTTTTCTATCAATGTCTTAAACACATGAGTTTAATACATCTTTGTACCAAAAGAGTTTCCAAAAGAACTTGCGTCATGTGCAAATGCCGTCAGACAATTTGCCTTTACATAAGAATTCTTCTGTATTTATTATTATTTCTGGAAATATACTTGAATATTTTTTTCCCTTTCAATTTAATACTGGTTTTATATTTGCAGAGAGCAAATTTGAAAAAAATACACTTGAAAAAATTCCCCGAGTGAACCAAAAACTCCCTGAAAATTCCAGGAGGAAAAAAATTCCCTGAGATTTCCATGTCTTCCAGGTTTTTCAAGGATGTAGACACCCTGTTAACGTTAGATCAAGCTCTTGTAGAAAAAGAAACTTCTATTGATTCAACATAAGTCGCATTTTCATGAGTAAAAACACAAGTTGGATTAGCAATATTAGCATTATATAGTCTGTCCACCGAGTTTTGGCGTGCACGTCACAGACATGCGCAAATAACGACGCAAGGCTGTCTACCCAAATGAATAAAATTCGAAATTGTCAAAATTCATATTTGTCGTAAGCAATTTCCTGAAAAAGTAGTTATATGGTGATAGTGACCGGATCATCCATTTCGACAAATATTCTGTCGATAACATATCAAATCGTAAAAAATTAACATTCCGAGTAATGAAAATAAGTTGAATGGTAGTCAAGTTATCATTTTATTTCAAAATTTGCAAAGTTGTCGGACCCTCTCGACCAGCGCGCCGGCATTTCACGTTTGACAGTCGCCGCGTCGCCGAGATAACCTAGTTCTTCGAAGTTTTTGTGAGTAAAAGTTCGATTTAAGATTATTTATTACGTCTGGCAACAGTGTTCACGATCGACGCCATATACAAATTGATGACGTGCACGCCAACTCTCGCTGGACAGACTATATGAAAGATTTTCCTACCATAGGTTAAATAGCATTATAAACTCTTATATGTTACAGTGACAAGAAGAAAGTCTCATGAGGAATTTGAAGGTTTCAATACAATAAGAATATTTCAAAAATGACTTATCGTGTGAATTATTTACAGAAGCCCATATCGATAATCCATCGATTGAAAAATAATCCTGTTAAAAATACCGTCAAAATTACTAGGTAAAAAAACCGCGACCCCTCGCAAAGCGGTTTTGTTTTCTTTTTTATGATAAACTGTATTTTTTTTTGACCGTTACAATGTGAAATAATCGCCGGCGTGACTCACCTCTCGTGAACAGATCCGAACAGACCAAATTGCGGCACAGGCCCGACCGGAAGTCGTGGAACACCCTGTTCCTGTGCGCCTGCGCCATCTTAGCGTGTATGTAATAGCAGCAGTAGCCCAGCTCCGTGATCTTTTTCGCTAGCAGCTCTACCCGTTGCGTCGAGTTGCAGAATATAATACTTTGGTTGATTTGTAACTGGAAAGTAAGAATCGTCGAGATTACATCGAGTATTATACGACAGTTATATCGATACTTAAACGTAAAAATTTCAATTCATCTTAAACGATTACTGGTACGTGTTAGAGTAGAAGAATGTGATTGTAGATCTTTGCTGTTCGCTCGCCAATAAAATAGTGGCGAGAGGGTCAGCGAGACCGCTAATTTGGCATATCTGACTCCCTCAATCAACAGAACGTTCGAATAAGGAATAATTGAATATGCCTGGAATGTGAAAGAGTATTTCACTATTGGAACATCGATCGAATTTTTTTGAAAGATTTTCACGCAAACATTATTTCGCTAGAAATATCTTCATCGGGAGAAAACTTCGAACTTTGAACCTTAATTTGAAGTTTCCAGCGTAATTAATTCCGCAGACTTGTTTATATAATCTCTAAACTAAGATATTGGAAATATTCGTACGTTACTTTGTGATATGCTGGGGAAATACAAGTGTTGGACAATTAAAACGGCTTCAAAGACTTCAAAATAAAGCAATCAGAGTGATTTTTGGGATAAACTACAACATACCCAGTGAGGATATATATATAAAAATGTACATTTTTGAAGATAAATGAGTTAAAAATATTAGAACAAATTAAGCTTATATATAACATCCAAAATAACAATCTTAAAACAAACATTAAACTGCAGAAAAATGGGGAAATTAACACATACATCACAAGAACAAACCACAAACTTAGGATTACATATTATGCCAGGACCAAAAAGGGACAGGACTCTCCAATCTATAGAAGCATTCAGGAGTTTAATAAGATCCCACAGCCAATATTAAATGGCATTTCGGGAAACCTGTGTTGTAAACTCAAACAAGCTATAAAAGAAAATAGACAATAATTGTGGGTGTATGCTACCTGTTCCTGTGCTTACTACTTGGTGCTTGCTTACAACTTACTACTTCAATAGGATTAAGAGGAATAAACTACATTGTTTGGTTTTTTAGGATAACTTTATTTATGTTATATTTTGTTATAAATAGACTCTATAGGCCTCGGTGCCAGTTTTTGTAAACTGTTTTGAGGTCAGCAATAAATAAATATTAAAAAAAAAAAAATACATTTTCGGTTTAAATGAGAAGCAATATCCTTGGTTTTTTTTAATGGCTATCAGCAGGTTTTCACTTTGAAAACGTTCTTATTAAAATGGGTGCGATTAGCAAAGTTGGACCTAGGACCAAGATAGTTTTTCGTTTTTTGACATTTTATGATGCTTGGCACCAAAAACTCAATTTCATATTATATATATATATATATATATATATATATATATACATATATATATATATATATATATATATATATATATATATATATATATATATATATATATATATATATATATGTATAGAAACAGACAGTTACAAAATAGAGAAGTTTACAGGATTTCTTTAGCGGAAAAGAAATAGACTCACCTTGGAAAACAGAGTATTAAGGCAATGCACTTTCTGTCGTTCTTGCACGAACGCGTAATACTGGGTGACCCCTTTCAGTGTCAGCTCCTCCATCAGATTGATCTCGTACGGGTCTCTCAGGTGCTTCTTCATGAACTGCTCGACGGTGAGGGGAAACGTCGCCGAGAAGAGGAGAATCTGCCGCTCTTGCGGTAGATTCCGGATCACCACGTCCAGCATGCCCTTGAAATCTTGCGACAGGAGCTTGTCGGCCTCGTCCAGCACGAGGATCTTGCACTGGTCCATCACGGCCACTTTTTTTTCCATCAGGTCGAGTATCCGACCGGGCGTTGCGATGATCACTTGCACCTGTAGGAAAATAATACTGTTTAAGCTGCCTTTAAAAAAAAATTTTTTTTCTTGCTATTTACTTCGATTTCACTATTTCAGCTATTATTCGGGCAGCCAACTTGTTTAATTTTCCGCGATAATTCAATTATTTTATAAATCTAGTAATTAATAATGAACAAGTCCATTGTCGAGAGCCAATTCAAGAAGATATTTGAGAGTTTAAGAATAACGAGTTTAAAGAAACTACAATATGTACAAAATCTTGCAACTATTTTTGACTGATTACAAGTCCCACAATGACAATAGAAAAATACTAAAACGGTTGCAATTTAACATATTCGTTTATAAAATAATATTAACCTTCCTGTTTTTGTCATGTGAAATTGTTGATAATACATCGGTATAAACCTCCATCTTTGAAGCATTTTTCTTATTTTTGGTATAATAAAGGCTGAACGAGCCGCGCAAAAACAAGGGAACACTGAGGATATAGTAATTTTTAAAAAAATAACTCTCAATGAGCGGATACGAATAGGAAATAAAAATTTCCATGTAATAATGTCGAATACCAATAACACATCTTTGGATTTGGGTTTTCATTACTTCTTTTTTGGTTTGTTATTTTTAAATTTAATGAGAATAATAAGTTCCAATTTTTATTGATGCACGAAGAAGTTTTTTATTTGAACTATGTATTTGTTACGTTTCAAGAGTCAATTCAGAGTGAAACTAACACTATCAAGAGGGTATAAACGCAATGGAATCAATGTGCTTATGGTTTCCTCTTTAGCATTCTCAGCAACATTGTCATTACGAGAACCGTGTTAACACAATGTCAGTATCATAAAAAAGGTTGCGCATAAGTTTTTGTTTGAATTGATGTGCATATTAATTGGATAATTTTAATCGACGAAATCTGAGCTGTTGTAACTTTCTGGAATTCAACATTACTATCATCAAAATCAATAGAACCCTCGTTATAATGACGAATATAGGTAAATTTTGAATTGAATTGGCATTTATTTGGTGGAAATTCATATTCGTAACTTTATAAAGAAATAAAAACTAACTTTTCACAGGTTGAAATAAAAAATTTCAGAAGTTTTCCCACTTATATCCGAGGAAAGTACAGTATTTAACAGTTTAACATACTTGGGCAAACCTTCCGAAAACATGAAATTGTTTCTTCATAAACAAAATTTCCAAGTTTCATATAAAACCAACGATAGCATTGGAAAATCTATTAAAAACAACAAATCAAAAATTCATAGAGATGAACGTACTGCTGTTTATAGACTCGACTGTAAAGACTGTGTTAAATTCTATATAGGATGTACAATTAGAAATTTCAAAACTCGAATACACGAAAACACCAACGTAGCTATATTAACCCATTGCGTACTAGTGTCCTCGCGTTGAAGCCACCTGAATATAAATTTTTTCTGAACTTCCTGGTGTACCTGCGTTGGGTCCACTTTTGATAACATGAGCCGTAGATGTCCACCCACCACTGTAAAATTCGTTGAGGCGGTTAGGCGCCATTTGTATTTAGTGTTTGAGGTTGTTTTCACGTTATTTCGAAAGTGTTCGCTGGATATTTGTTCACAGTAATAAGATCGATATTTTATAGGAATGGCAGGTAAGTGTTTCGTTATTTGTCCTTGGGTTCATTGCATTATAGATTTATAATATTGAAAGTAATTAAAAGCACAGGAGAATGTGTTTTTTTTGATAAATTTGTGGTGGCTCCATCATGTAGACACTAGGAACTGACGTACTCATCTTATGTTTTAGGGGGAAAGAACGATATTTATAAACAGTTAGTTTTGATGAATTCTGATGATTTATTCAATCTAATTGAGGAGTTTCCTGAAGGCGATCGGGGTGATTCGGATGATGACATTGAAGAAGGTGAAAAATTCGACGCACCTGGTATTTCGGAAATTTTTGACATTGAATCAATGCCGCTTATTTTTGGAAATGAAAACGATCATCCCGAAAATGCTAACGGAAATTTGGATTAGGATAGCGATGAAGAACATGCAGCAGCAAGTCGGAACCCCCCAAGTCAAGATGGCTTTGCACAAGGTAATATTAATTTTTTTTTGAATTTCAGAATTAATTGTTTTATATTCTTTTTTTTTTCAGGTGTGATGTTGGGTTATGCCTCACCGATAAGAAGAACCGTTTCTTAGAATTTCACAAAAAATAATAAATTATAATAATTATATGATATTGTTGAAAATATAACTTTTGTAAAAAATAATTTTGTTTTTCATGACAATTATTCAGGCCTAGTGTCTCCACACTGAAGACACCTAATTACCGAGTAATTAAAAATGCAAATTAAAAATAAATAGTCAATATGTACTACATACATCATTATTAAGTGAGTTTATTGCAGTTTTTATTTAATTTTCACAAAAAAATAATTCCGGGCTCAAAGGGTTAAGCAGAAAACTGACTCTAATTATGCGTGCCATCTTAATCAAGAAAACCATACCTTCAATCACAATTATAATATATTACAGTTAGAAAATAGTCTCCACAAAACCAACTGTTGGGAATCCCTATACATCAATAATTATGAAAATTCCGGAAACCTAGTTAACGACCAGATTGAAGTAAACCCTTCTCCTCTTCTTAATCTGTTCAATGTACCTACTAATAACTCTGAATGAATTGCTTATCGTTATTTAGTTTCTCTAGGAACCCCTCTGTTATGTTCAATTTTTCATATAAATAGATTGTTTTGTAATACCATAGTTTAGTACGAGATGAAGTCAATGTTATGACGAAACGCGTTTAATCAATAGATTTTTATTTCAACCTGTGAAAAGTTGGTGTTTTTATTTCTTTATAAAGTTATGAATATGAATTTTCACCAAGTAAATGCCAATTCCATTCAACTCTTAATTATTAAAAGTAACGTATTATCGAAAATAATGTAATGTACATCGCGTCGTACCTTTTGATAAATGCGCATAATGTCGTCCCTGAGGTTGGTGCCACCCGTCGTTACCATAACTCTCACGTTCATGTGCTTCGCCAGTTCGATGCAGATCTGCGAGGTCTGCAGCGCCAGCTCGCGCGTCGGCACGATGATCAGCGCCTGAATGCAGTCTTTTTTCGGGTCGATTTGCTCCAGAACGGGGATGCTGTAAGCGCCGGTTTTACCTACCGAAAAACAGGACAGACATCGAAATCATTGACTCTTTCTCAGTTGCGAAATATTAAACGCTGACCGATCACTGGAACCCATTAATTTCGTGAACAACTCATACGCGGTATTTAGTAATATTCTTGTTAGACGACGACGGAGAACCGTTTCGATCTTTTTAGATCTCATCGATGTTGGTTATTCGAGGAGTGATTCATCAAGTATTTTCACTACCCTCTTAAACTGACAAGTCAAAAAACTACAGCGCCACCTACGAATAACCTCAATAACTTAACACACGCATCAGAAATGTAGAAAGTCACAGTTCAAGCTGAATGAAAATATTCTATAGTCTGTCCAGCGAGAGTTAGCGTGCACGTCATAAATTGTATATGACGTCGATCGTGAACATTGTTGCCAGACGTAATAAATAATCTCAAATCTAATTAGCTGACCCAATTTTCAACAATAATGAGATATCTTACATGTTTGACATGGCGGGCATTTTTAGCGATGAATTCAAATTAACCATTATTCCCTACCAGTAGTGTTACTCTATATTCATCGACCGATAAATCGAACTTATACTTACAAATACATCGAAGAACTAGGTTATCTCGGCAACTGTCAAACGTGAAATGCCGATTGCCGGCTCCGACAACATTGCAAATTTTGAAATAAAATGACAACTTAACAACCAATCAACTTATTTTCATTACTCGGAATGTTAATTTTTCTTGAGAGATACATACAATTTGATAGATATGTTGACAGAATATTTGTCGAAATGGATGATCCGGTCACTGTCACCATATAACTAGTTTTTCAGAAAATTACTTACGACAGATAAGAATTTGGACAATATCGAGTTTTATTTATTGGGGTAGGCAGCTTTGGGTCGTTATTTGAGCATAACTGTGACGTGCACGCAAACTCTCGCTGGACATACTACAATAGAACATCAGAGTGACATACTTTACCAGACTAGGATTTAATTTCGAAAACTACAACAATAAAGTCTAATAAAGGATAGAATAAAAGATAGTCAAATATTTTGACAAAATTATTTGATCAAATGATTTCTGTAAAAAATTATTTGATCCAATAACATTTTTCAGATCTTGGAACGAGTTTCAGTATTAGAATGAATCTTAACTCTTTAAGTAACCAACACAGCTTATTATTGTTCTCGAGTTGAAATGATTTTTCAATTATTAAATTTTTCTCCGTTATATATTGATATCAAGATATAAACAGCAAATTCTTGTGAAGTTTTTTAAAAATAATTTTGACTATTCGAAGATGTCTTGGAAAGGTTTACTATTACTTTCTTCAAATAATGTAATGCAAGAAACATATCTTCGCTTCAAATTTCTAGAAGAGCATTGTTACTTTGAAATTTTTTTTGAAATATCTAAATATTTTTCTCATTCTTATTTCTGTACTTAATATAAATAATATATTCTTCCTAGCAAATAAAATTTTATGAGTGAAAGGTCTTCTTTATATGACAAACATTTGATAACATCTTTTTATCTCTTGTTTTATTCACATAACCAACCAAGGAAATGAAATTATAATGATAATTCAACCATGTCGTTCCCAAAAAGATTTGCAATTTACTGATTTTCAATCATATTCAACTGAAACTATTGAATTATAAATACTCCTAACATTAATATTCTTTATAAAAAATGTTTTTTCATGGATGAGGAAGTTTCTTAATTGAAAACCTTGTTGTTTTTATAAAATTATTCTGAATTTTGTTTAAAACTTAATTTAATCATGCCCCCCCACTTTCAACGAATACAACAATCAAATATAAAATGTGCTCTTCGAATCGAAAGAACTTATAACAAGATTCCAGTTATAACGTTTCATTAAAAATGAAGAAAACCTGAAATATTTTTCATAAATCTAGACTTTTCAGAATAAGCTGATCAATTCAATTATACATTTTTTTGAATAAAATAGGAAAATTACCGAAAAAAGATTTTACAATTACATTGAAAGTATAGTGGAAATATTATTTAAATTATAGTATATTGATTAAAATCTATAACAAGAAACATATATATTAAAATGGATAAGAACATTTAATTCCTACACATTACAATAGCTGAATTTCTTTTTTGATTTAGATAAAAAACACATTTGTGAATCAAACCACAAAATCAAAAATATTTTTAATATTAAAACTACGAACCTGTTCCATTTTTGGCTCTCGCAAGTACATCTTTGCCTGACAAGGCAATTGGAATGGAAGCCTCCTGAATTGGAGACGGTTTTTCCCATCCCTTCTCAAATATGCCCATCAACAGTTCTCGTTTAAGGCAAAACTCCTCAAACTCGTTACCTCGCCTGTCTGTCACATCCTGCACAAACAGGCAAAATTAGAAACTAGAATACTAAGGTAATTAATTTTAAATAAGTATCTCAAGAATGTCAGTTATAAAGTTATCATTTATGTATTAAATGAAGGGGAATCCAAGAGTCATCACTACACTGCCACCAATCTAACACCAAAGGTAATTTTCCAGTACCAAATTAATATAAAGTTTGTGCAAAATATTACGATTAATTTAAATGATTAATAGTCAAAATGCATAATCAAATAATTTTAGAGCTATCACTCACACTTGTTTGTATTCTTCTGTCTTTTGGAGGTATTTTTAGCTTAGATTTCCAGCCTAAATCATCATTTGCTGGGCTTTCCAGATCCCTGTTAAAAATAATGAAAATTAAAATGATTCCTCAAATTCAAAAGCTTGTGAATTTTGTTTGCTTTTTAACTGTCATAATTCTCAAAACCTTCTTTCAATATAATGAGAGAAGTGATTGAGAATCTTATTTGTTTTTGCACACTTTTATCCCCCAAAATAACAAGTAAAATTCTTGGAATTGGGTCTAGTAGCATGCTTGCAGAAAATTAAATAAAACTTCAAAAAAAATTTACTATTGTAAGAATGAATTCAATTTTGATTCAATAACAAAATTTAATTAAACATCAAAGAAACATTGAAAAAAATTATTTTCTGTTAACTGCAACACAATATATGATTCATGAGTATTTTTTCAATAGAAACTAAGAGTGATATCGAAGTAATGTTCAATCAAATTGGAATAAATTTAAGTCAAACAGTGCAGTATTATTATAGCGTAATAGTTTAAAATTCTATTAGTAATTCTCTGGTTGCTCACTCACCACCTTCCCATTTTAAATTCAAATTAAATCAAAATTATAAAATATTAATCAGGCAAGATCTACACTTATGATACTGAAACTACCAGATACTAGTTTTTATCAGCATTGTTGCACAGATGTTGAAGAGATAACTTTTTATCAAGAATATCCCTCAATTATAAAAATTTACCAGCTAATGTTTTAATTCCTATTTAATGAAATATATTAAAATGAGAATAAAATACTTACAGTTTGCCTGATAGAGCAATAACATGATTGTTGGGAGTCAAAGTGTCAGTCATCATTATTTTGCACAAAATATGCTAGTATTCAACAGGATTTATAAAACCCAATTATTCTCACGTCTACAATATGTAGGCCAGTAAGACTCAAAAATATCAGTTCATGTAGTCCTTATCTGCAACAATTTCAAATAATGGAATTATAATATATTCTGAAAAACAAGGAGAGTATATACAACTTGAAATGAAAAGAGACAAGAATAGCAACTGATACGAAAAGTATCAACATAAAAAACTGATGAAAAATACTGAAACTACTTTCCACAATGCTGAAACTATATCAACTGCAGAGATTAAATATTAGACTGCAAATCATATGAAATTAAATTCAACTCAAATAACACAGGATGGAGACAATTAGTTCAGATTTCTACTAGTATTAAAATAAAATGGCTACTACTAAGATGTCAAATCCAAAAAACGGTAGGCGACATTAGGCGTTCATCTTCTCAATATCGAATACAAATTTATACTTACGATATATTTATCGTCTTCAAAGACTTGATATCAGAAGTTAGCATTATTTCTATCTTGTCTAATGCGGTAATAATCATTAAATTGTAACCAAATTTGCGTTTTACTTCGTACGAACTCGCCACTCACCACTCTTAAAATGATTTTTCATAAATACGGACAATATGGCTGCGCTGCGCACAAGTTGGGTAGTTGTAGTAAAAAAATTAAAACTATTTCTCTAGTGGCAGTAGAATCAACTGAATTGACAGTCGATAGTGTAGATTTCTAATAAACAATATACAATGACAGAATGACTTGTGGGTAGTGGCAGGATTAGGTGTTGATAAATGATATGAAATGTAAATAATGTAAAACGATTCTGAAAACCATCTTTGATTTTGTTTCCTTTCTATACAATTTATGGTGTTGGGTCCTTACTTCAACGATGATTATTTACCTATAATATTTATAATTGAGACTGCATACCCGCCCAACATATAAAACAATATGAATATGAAACCCCTTTTAAGATTCCATAGATTTTTTTCTGCAGCGAAAACTACTAGTAAAATGTACGTTATTAGATTAGAATGTATATTTTAGTGAAAAAATATATATTTATCCTATGGCTCAATTTCAAATTATTCTAATTAATTTCAGTGAAATGTTTGTTTCAATAATTTGTTTCCAAGTCAATTTTATGTAAGATAAAATTAATTTTTTACTTCAAGTGGTGAATATGATGTAGCAATCATCGGTGGAGGCATAATAGGAACATCTACAGCTAGAGAACTACTGAATGTCTATCCATTTTTGAAGGTAGTATTATTTGAGAAAGAAAACAAGCTTGGTATGCATCAAACTGGCCATAATAGTGGAGTTATTCATGCAGGAATCTATTACAAACCAGGATCCCTCAAAGCAAAATTATGCGTACAAGGAAGCAAATTAGTTATGGAACACTGCGATAAAATGAAAATACCATACAAAAAAGTTGGAAAATTAATTGTAGCAACAGATGATGAAGAAGTGAAACATTTAAAAGAATTATATGAAAGAGGACTAGCTAATAAAGTACCAGACTTAGAATTTGTAGAAAGTCCAGAAGGAATTCGTAAGTTTGAACCCGAATGTAAAGGCTTGAAAGCCATATGGTCTCCTAATACTGCTATTATCGATTTTTGTAATCTTGGAAACAGTCATGCTGATGATTTTCGTGCGAAAGGAGGTGAAATAAGATTAAGAGCTGAGGTAGGAATTTTTTTTACTTTAAATGAAAATTTCTTGTTTAATTATAATTATGTGATCATTCAGTATTTACCAATTTCAACAAATTAATAACATTTATGAATTTTTTCTGTATATAATATAACTGACAGCATCCCATTTTTCCAAGTAACAAATTGAGTAAATTTTGAAAAATTTGTTATGTAAAATTAAATATTAAATTTAAGTATTTAAAATTAAAACAGAATTGCATCAACGATGTTACGCTGAGAAATTGCATGTAATTTTTTTGCAGGTAACAGAAATAGAAGAATCTGGAAGAACAGACTATCCCGTTAAGATTGTTGACAGAAAAAAGCATGTTATTGTGGCAAAATATGTGTTTACTTGTGCTGGATTATATTCTGATAAAATTTCCATGTTAACTGGCTGTCCAAGAAATCCAAGGATAGTGCCATTTCGTGGGGAATATCTGCTATTGAAGCCCAACAAGAGGGATATGGTGAAATGTAACATTTATCCTGTGCCAAATCCGAAACTGCCATTTTTAGGGGTACATTTCACACCCAGAATGGATGGAAGTGTGTGGTTGGGACCAAATGCTGTATTGGCTTTTAAACGTGAAGGATACAGGTAAATTAATAGGTACTATTTGAACGGAACGAATAATTGGGAGTATTTAAACTAAATAATGAAAAACTAATAAATTCAATTATTGCTTATCTTCACTGTATTTGACAATTTTGGGATAAAGTATTTACTGAAAATTACATCAATTTTTGTTCATTATAATTGTATTTTTTTTCCAGTTATTTTGACATAAATCTTCTTGAACTTTTGGATGCTTTAACTTACCCTGGTTTCATCACTTTAAGCAAGAAGCATTTAAAGTATGGACTCGATGAAATGATGAGATCTATAATTTGGCCTTTACAAGTGAAAAAACTACAGAAATATCTTCCAAATATTCAAAAAGAAGATTGTGAACGTGGTCCAGCTGGTGTAAGAGCACAGGCCTTAGCTGCTAATGGGGAATTACTAGAGGATTTTTATTTCGATAAAAGTAAATTGGGTGCCTTGAAAGACAGAGTATTACATTGTAGAAACTGTCCTAGTCCTGGCGCCACTAGTTCAATGGCTATTGCTAACATGCTTGTTGAGAAGATGACCTCAGAGTTTGGACTTCATGAACTTCGTAAAAGATGAATTAATTAATATATAATAGTTTTGTTATGAGTCAAATTATAGTTTTATTACACGTTACCTTAACATCATGGTTTTAATTTATTAAATTTTTTCCTTATATTTTGCATTACACTAAAAAGTAAAATATGAGAAATAAATAAAAATCAACATTACCAAATTCTAAAAATAATAAAGATTTCTTAGCCAACACTTTTATATAATTTATTGAATAATTTTATTTACATAAATATAATACATTTATTTCATGAAAATTTACAAAAAAAACCTTTATATGTAATAATACTCCATTTTACTATAAAAGTAAATTATTACGTCACCATACTTTCATCAGTCTACCTCAAAATATATCTTATTAATTCATGTGGATATTTATACTAAGAGATGGAATACTTTGACAATACAATATTATCACACTTACAATTAAAAATAAACAAATTTCAAGAAATGAATTCTTATGGTAGTAAATATTGTTATCACAAAATTGATGTAAATACTACTCGTTCAATAAATACTTAGGGTCAAATATTGAATAGCAACTCTCTGAAGCACAAATGAAAATACTTTCGATTTGACATTCAAACAATAATCAGAAATTAGTTACTCAACCTAATTTAATATTCATATACTTAAAAAAGTATCTTATATAAAACAACTACTTTGAGATTCTTATTAAAATATAGACATAAATATAAATTAGGATTAATATCATCAATATAAAAGTAAAAAGTACGTAGAAATGAAGTTATCTTAGTCTTAACATGTCTAATGATTTATAATACCATCAATACCAAATGTTATTTTGCATAATTAACATTTTTTCATATTTTTCATTACTTACATGTATTGATAGTATTGGTAATACTTCAATATTTTTATGAAAAAAAAATCATCACTTGTTTACAAATATTTCTCTACAATTTTAATATAACTTTCGTTGATTCCTTTGAATTTTTAGAATCAAAAATTGGACACTACATTAATTATCGATTCGAATTATTTGGAACAATTTTGATTATAAATAATTTTTTTGGTCAAAAGAAGTTGAAATATTACATTTTCCAAAATGACAAAGTGTTAATAGAAGTATAATCAATATTTCAACTGAAACGAGAAAGAAATTAAGTATACAATAATATCACATTAAAAAATATATCCTTCATCAATGTTGTCATATAAAAAAGCTCGAAAGATAACTTACGCTGTTTTTGGAAACCATATCCATCATTTTATGAGGCCCTATTTCGATATCTCTATAATTTAAGTAAATCAGTTAATATTTAAAAGGGAGTTATTCGTCCAGTCCAAATTGAAAAAAAATATTTTGAAGCAAACTGAAGTAGAACAGTTAATACATCAAGAATAGCTCGATTATTCAATTATTCGAATACTAGCGAAATAACCAAATATTATCTTTCTGTAATTGCTGCACCATATTTGTATAGCACTAAGTCCCTATCTTCAAAATCGAAATATACTGTTGTATGAAATGCCATATTAGTTAAGACAACTACATATTCAGCAAATGCGAACATAGAATACACTGAAAAAAATAAGAATTAGTTGTCACTCTTTTTCCACCCTTTCAATACACAAATTTTATAACATCTTAAATAGCCCACATTTAATTTCTGCGATTCAACATTCAAATGCTAAATTTCAGTAATTTTCACTTGCAAAATTTTTATTCTAAAATAAAGTTGAACTCACCGTAAGGTTCACATAGTGAATTATGTCTCATGTAGCAATATGCTCCTAAGATAATACATGATATGTTTGTTAGAAATAGTCTTATTTTCCATTTGAAACTTCTTCTATTATGCCGTTTAAACCTGTTTTGCATTATACAAATCAATATCATATAGAACTCTGACATCAATATAAAAGTGATGAAAGCCTTCTCATGAACATCTGAAAGTATACAATTAAGAATAGATTACATACAGAAAAACAAGAGAATAGTAGAGGAACATATAAATATTATGAACAAAATAACCATATTACCTAATCGATTTTCTAGTGGTTATTTCAAGTTTGAGTCACTCTATATCATTGAGTACTACATATTTTGAATTTATACTTACAGTAATGCCTAGAAGAGGTCCAAAATGAAAGAATAATCAGAGATATATTTTCAACAAAATTCAAAAAGAAAGCAAAGTATCCCATCCAGGCATCTCTGGGATATGTCTTGGCATGATGGAATTGTAAATAAATTACAGCTATGTAAAATCGTGGGATAGATTGTAATAAAATAGCAGCTTGCCAAAGCTCCCTTTGGGGCGAAAAATTTCCAATAGCTGCAGAAGTTGACGGTAATATATTATAAACATGGCAATGGGTCCCCGTAGCACTTTCAAAATTGAAGAGGACGGAGTATATGACACAAAAAAGAAAAGCACATAATGGTACCGTTAATATAAAAAATGCAAACTTTTCAAATGGTATTCGTAAAAAGGGTTTAATTTCATAATCACTATAAAGAAGAGCATATCTAGCTTCTTCTGGCATATTTTATTTCATAACTATTATTGTGTAGTATTTTATCTAGGTTAAAATTGTGACAGATAATCAAGACATAACATGATTGACAGCTGTAATTTAACAGAGTTATTTTTTCTATGGTTACTGTCTTAATTTATTTCTGCTACTATGATTATATTATGTACGGCCAGATTCCATAGTTCCATGAGCTAGCTAACCAAAATATTTTTGTTTATACTTTAATATTCATATAAGTAATAGAAAAAAGCCAAATCACATCAGCTTAAGATCTACAGTCTTTTTCTCACATAGTTCATCTTGTTTATAAAGTGATTCTTCAAATCTGTTTTGCTCTTTACTGAACATGATGCCTCTACATTTTGTAGCAAAATTACAATCACGTAAACCAATTTATTATTATCTAAGTTAGACATTTATTGCATACATTGAGCTGGATTCATTACTAATGGTTTAAGTTAGTAATTGTAAAGATCTCTACTCCATAGAAACAACATATAGGTAGGTATAAATATGTATAATATAAAGTCAGAAATATCCTTTATATATGTATATAATTTAAACATCAATAGTCTGTTATTAATGATAAAAGATAAGTAAGTAAGTAATATATATATATTTATATATATATATATATATATATATATATATTATATATGAATAACTATGAATGTCATAGTGAAACGTCAATTTATTGATTAAATCGAGTTTTTTAAGATTCAACCAGCCTGTTATTGCTAATAATTATCAAAAGATTTATATATATGTATATATATATATATATATATATATATATATATATATATATATATATATATATATATATATATACCTATATATTTATTTATTTATATGTACATATATCAATTATTGTAATTGTATTTTCTTCAACGTAAAATGTTTACAGTTTTCCAAAACTGTGGAAAGTTGTCAGAGGACTACATTATTCAACGAATACATCATCAAATATGTATATAGAGATGCCTAATTTGTCACATGGGTCCATAACGTATCAATTAAGGCGGAGGGAGAGTCGTGACGTCCCATGTATATTTCTATATAAATATAAAACATTAAAACTCTAACTCTTACTTCAATTATAAATAAAAAACATTAAAATATTACCAACCCGAGGGATAATATTACAAGCAATATACATTATTCAAATGTAAAACCTGATAATAATTGCATATATTTTCATGACTAAATATTTTACTCTACCTCTTCTCATTAGGTGCCGATTCAATTAACATATCACAAGTTCTAGATCTGTATTTCATTGAACGGCAAGATTTCTGGCTCAAAATAGGAGACAGCGTGACTTTGTTTTTTTTGTAACAGTTCATCTTGGCTTCAAAGATATATCGGAATATTTTGCTTTAAAAATAACATAGGGACAATATTTTGTTTGAATATGACTTGAAATAAACTGAGAAACTTTCGGCGGGTTCTTTGAAGATTTAAATTAGAACAGACATCGATAAAACGAAGTACGGAATTATCGAAATAATTTTTGGAGTTCGATGAATTTCATTCTGATAGTATCGTTGATACATGCTTGCTATTTTAACAGCTTTGGGTAGTTAAATATTTTGCTCGAATTTTTTTTACAGTGATTATTTAATATTGTATATCTAGTATTTTATTACAATTAAATTTTGAAATTTTTAGAGGACTAAGAGGTGTTATGGGACACTCGGTTGCAACGAAGTTCCTTTCGCTATATAAGTAATATAAATTGAATAAATTTAAAAAAGACACAATGAAAATAATTAGAGTGATTTATATTAGGATTTATATACTATAAATTTGACCATGTTCATTTATTATATTATACATAATTTGATTATTTATGTATATATTACTTCGATAGCAAATGGAAACTATTTAAAACAGTTATCTTTCTAGAGGGGCAAAGTTTGATTAGAATTTAGTTAAAAGTTGAAAAATTAAAAAAAAAGTATTAAACTTCAACAACCAACTAGTAGCCTAGACAAGACGTTTCGAAACAAAACTGTTTCAAAACGTCGGAATTGTCGAGAAAGTCGATATAATAAAATAATCCAAGAGACAAATTATTGGGAAGTTTTTCTTACTAGTTACACGATGGACGAGAACCAAATAACTATAATAATAAAAAGAAGAAATAATTATTGGAACGAAGTTCCTTACGGCAGGCTTGGAGGAGATTTTGGAGCGCGACCAAACTGAAAATAATGCGAGACTAAAACCGTAAGAAAATCATATAACGGTGCAACGCGGATGCATCATTCTTTCTTTATCTTTCTCCTTCTGCCACTACATGTACATGAAATTCTTGTCTAAGCACGTGGTGTATACTCTCACTATAAATTCATTTTACTCGTAAATAAACATGCTTGTCCACGACTGTACTATAAAACATTCATTATACATGTGCTTCCTAAAGTGTAACACTACCTATTATTCACAGGTGAATAATGGTTCATTATTCACTGCATGACGTCACACTTAGGACGTATATCTAAACTAGAGTTTTTTATTTAAGTACATTGTTATATTATTACTTATTGTTAGATTTTATCTATAAATTCAATGCCTTCGTTTACTTTCAATAATTGTTCTGTTAATATTATTATGAATAAATAAATGCAAAATTATCGGGGCTAATACCACTAGAGCTCAGATTTAGCCGGATATTTTTTCGTCGTTGTTTTCGACGTTGTTTCTGACTATTCTGACAAAATCACGAGAGCGTAGCTCGAGTGATTTTGTCTGAACAGATCGAGTTAAATTGCCAATGAAAGTAAGTATGAGAAAACAACTACAAAAAATATCCTGCTAAATCTGAGCTCGCGTGGTATTTGGTAAGACAATTCCATGAATTATTGTTAATGTCAAATCAGTGAAAGGGTTGAAAGTGACATTAAATTTTTCGAAATACATGGTTTGCAACATTTCCGCGGTTGTGTTTCACATTGTTTTCACCACGTATTCTTTATAATAGTTCCCATTCTGTTTCTTCATATTAAAGCCCCAGTCCATCAATATCCCTGCCACTTTTCCACTAACTGTTCGGTTTTCAAATTGAAGTTTCGTTGTTTACAAAATTCGCTTAATTGATTCCAAATGGAAGAATGACTTTTTTTTGTATTTTCAGGAGTTGATTTTTCGATCTCCCTTATTGTTTCTGCCTCGCAAATATTTCCAAATCTCAACATATTTACTGGAATATTAGGTATTTGTTGTAAAATTCTGTTTTCGACATTTACCAATAATTGCTAGCGTTGGTAAGGTAACGTAATTTATCCGATATTTTTATCCACTTGCATTTCTGTTCCTTCCTATTTATCCGATAGCAAACTACGATTTTCGTTCTCTCAAATGGGAATTATTATACATGAGTGGAATTATCTATTTCATTTTTATCAGAGTGAAAGAAAGGAATGGAATCGATGTCAAGTGGAATAGTTGACGTTTACGTGAGTGTGTCTATGTAATTTTCAGTGAACACAGAAAATGTTATGTCAACGCTTTTGATATCTATTTTTATTGTTGAAAATGCAGATTATTACTATTTTTTTCGAGGAAGTCGTGGACAAAGTATAGTATTCTACTCGCACAAAATAACAATTTTTCACCCTCGTGAAAAATAGCAATCATTTTGTGCTCGTTGAATAATATACTATTATTTACGTATAGTTTGTAAATGTTCAATACGATATTAAATATAGTAACAATGGCAAGTGAACTAACAAGTGACGTAAATGGAATTGACAGTGATAATAGTGGAGTATTAATTAGCGAAATGAAATTGAATACGTAAGTATTAGATCACAAATATAAGTTAATGTACAAGGTTAATATTGTTTATACAACTTACATGTGTACATAATATGTACATTACACTCTCAATATATTATTTATTTTATTTTTATTATTATTATATTAATAATTATATCATAATGTCGAATCCGAAGGAACTTCGTTCCTACCTAGTGTCCCATGAGACCACATCTCTTTTTTCTACTGAAATTTTGAATGTGATTAGTTTGTCTTTCTCTGAAAGGATACTAGATTTTATTTCAATAAATTAAAATTTCTCTTTCTCTGAGAGGATACAAGATTTTATTTATTTCAATAAATTAAAATTTCTCTTATATAACAACACAATAAAATTTGATTTTACTATATTTATCATCACAAAATAGAAAAAACCACATTAGTTTTTTTCGATTTCATTTTTCTTTCGATATTTATTTTGACTCTGAGCATATGATTTCAATATCTATTGTTTCTTTGTAATGTATGTAAATACTCGGATCACATGAATGTTAAAAGTCTATGAAGAATAAATTATTTGTATCAAATTATACAATTTGATTAATTTACTTTTCTAAGTTTGTATTCATTATAAATAGGAGAGATGCAAGATTTATTTGGCTTAAATTATTGGATATTGGACTCCTGAATTTGGTGGCATTTTTTTCAATATTTTTCATTATTAAGAAAAAACTTTAAATCGACTATTAGTAAGCCTTATTTAACTTAAAACATAAGTTAAAATGAATCAACTGTGCATTTTAGAATAATTTCCCTAGATTATAATATTTTCAAGCATTTAAAATTTAAACATCAATTGGTAGTAACGCTCGTTTTCATCTAGAAAAAACAAAAATTTAAATTCTAGCATTGATCGAAGAATTTACTTAGAGAGATTGCCGACGTAGAATCTTGCACACATTTCTGATCTCAAAGCATTTTCTGTTAACGCTTTCATTCAATCTCTCAGCTACAGAGTATTTACCTCACCTCTCTTACTTAAGGAATTGAAAACCAACGTTCAAAAATAGGAATATGGGCGATTTAATCAACTTGAGATGAGACTAGAAAGCATCTCAAATCTTTGGGAATAAAAAGAGGTATTGGGGGCACTGTGTATTTTAGAAGGCCATTGCTGTCTCTTTTCTAAATTAACCAGCGGTTATCTTATCATTTTATTGAAACGAACTGCTGTTTTTGAAGTGTTTAAATTGATTGATTTTGTATTGGATATTTTTCTTAGATGGAGTTGAAAGTTCAAGAAATTTTTAGTGTTTTTCAACTTGTGTAATACAATATAAAATTACACTTTTAGTATAACCTTTAGTATAACTAACTATGACTTCTTCCGTATTTTCTGATCGTAATTGAAGTGATCCTTCAATAATAAATGTTCGTTTTATATATTTTTTCAAAATTTATAGAGGAATACCTTATGAAGCACACTAGGATGATAGACAACTCTTATGAGTTTTATAGACCTAGCAGTAGTATTGGTAATTTTTTATAAACATTTTCGAGAACCTCGAAAACTCGACTCTCGATAATTCGATACTCCGGAAAACTCGGAAAGCCTGACACATTTTGTGGCTTTGAAAAACGAATCAAAATATAAACTTAAAAACGAGCGGTATTTTCGTAAAAAGCTATTCCAATATACAGTAATAATTATGCTTATAGACTATTACAGAGCAGTCAATATAAAGCTCTGAAATTATATTTGAATAAATCCTAAACTATCATTTAAAGAATAAAATATAAAATAACTGATATCGAATTCTCGCACATCACTTGGTGAAACATCATAAAGAATAAAGTATAAACTTTAAAATAAAACACACTTGGCTTATATTTCACTATATAAAAATATTTAGATACTGTATTTACAAGTAACGATAGTCGACATTTTTCGAGTTATGAACTCATTATCAAGACAGTCTTGATAATGAGTTCATAACTCGAAACATGTCGACTATCCTTCACTGCTAAATACAGTATCTAAATATTTTTATATAGTGAAACTCAAGGCAAGTGTGTTTTATTTTACTTTATTAGAAACATAAAATATTGCTGTAGCACAGTAATAGAACTTTAATTAGTGAGTGAAAAAGTTAATTTAAGCTTACATTGCATAAGGCTCAGGTTCGTTAAATAAAAACAATATCTCAAAGCTGATGCTTTGAAAATATTTAAGTACCTACCTATTATAAAATAATGAATATAAAAATATTTAAGTATTTGAAAATAACTAATACAGTACTATAGTAATATAGTAATACAGTAACAGTACTAAACTAGTACTAATATTTCAAAACTGAAAAGTTAACATTCTGTATGTATTTAATACTCTAAAATTTACTCTAAATGCCATTATTAGGGCTAGAGCGTCTTTAGAAAGGTGTAAATGTCGATCGTCTAGTCTAACTAATAATTTTCTTAAATTTTTTTGGGGGTTCCAAAAACGAATTGGGGCCCCCCAAACGAATTTTTGAGGGAGCTCAGGCCCCATGGAGTAGGCGCCACTGGTCCTTTTAATATAATGTAGGTACGACTCATATAATCAAATTTACCGAAGAATGACATCTATTGAATCACTCTCATGTTATAATATATACGAGATCGTATTATTTTCAACATATCACTTCTGAGTTTTACACTGTTTTTTCGAAGGTTTTCAGCTATGAAAATTATCTGCTAAATGAAGTACTTTTGATTTCAAATCAAATAAAAATATGCTTTATTGTCTTAAAATATAGTAAATAAACAATGTAAAACATAAAAATAAACACACATGAATCAAAAAATATACAAACTAAACAATGTAATACCTAGAAATGAAAACACATCACACCACATTTTCATAAAAAATATATACAAACCTTACAATAGAACCGAGATCGTTAAATCCTCCTCAATCGAAGCTGATGCCTGTGTTATTCAGTTTTGTTTTATCGATCAATCAATGCTCAGAATAGTACTCCTTTATAGAGTAATAAGGTCTATCAAGAAAATACGATTTAGTTCGTTTCCGAAAATTGGTCAAGGAAGTTATAGATTTTGATTCATCTGAAAGGTGTTTATAAATTTTCCTGGAATTGTAAATGATGGACTTTTTTGTTAATTCAGAGGAAGGAATAGGGATGTGAGCATGATGTCCCGAAGATCTGGTGGAATACCCGTGCTGTGACACCGAGGATACGGCATGAAAATACTTCTGAATCAAGCACACAGATTCAAGTCAATATCAAGAAGGAAGCGTCAAAATTCCATTTTTCTTGAAGTAAGGTTTGCAAGAATAGTATTTGGGAGTCAGCATCGATAATAGATTAACTTTGAAGCGTCATGTCAGTGAAGTAATCGAAAAAATTGCAGTGAAAACTGGCTATTTTAACAGAGTTTCGAAACATTTAGATATTGCAACAAAAATTCTACTTTACAACTCTTTAATTCTTCCGTATTATCAATACTGCCCTAGCTTTTTATACTATGCATCTGCAGCTGATTTGGACAAACTTCAACGTTTACAAAATAGAGCAATGCGCACAATTCTAGTGGGAAACCGCTATACACCAGTTTTTCATATGTTGTTCGTACTTAGGTGGCTAGACGTCCGAGAGTTGCTTAAATTTAACGTTATGGTATTTATATTCAAATTGAAAATTGGTTTACATCCGACAGTTATCCAAGATTTAGCCTCATTCAATAAAGATATTCATTAATATGATACCAGAAACAAACATGACTTCCATCTTAAAAGGGCAGGCTCAAGATCATATTCCTCCATATTCCATCAAGGACTATCCGAGTTCAACGAACTACCGTCAGCTGTAAAACTAAGATCAACTGTAAATTGTTTTAAAACTGCTTTGAAAAAATTATATCTACAAAATTTAAATTTAAAATAGTCTTGTTTCAAACTTATATATTTTAAATGTATATTGTCATATATGTATTGTATATTTTATATTGTAGCTGTTAGCTAAATGAATCTTCTTTATTATTATTATTATTATTATAGTAGTTCTTCATAGAGTAATAAGATCTATCAAAAAAATAAGATTTTGTTCGTTTCCGAAAATTGGTCAAGGAAGTTATAGATATTAATTTCTTTGGAAGGAAATTTCTTTAGCATTGTAAATGAAGGACTTTTTTGTTGCTTCAGAGGAAGGAATAGGGAGGTGAGCATGATGTCCCGAAGATCTGGTGGAATACCCGTGCTGTGACACCGAGGATACGGCATGAAAATACTTCTGAATCAAGCACACAGATTCAAGGAAATATAAAAAAGGAAGCGTCAAAATTCCATTTTTCTTGAAGTAAGGTTCGCAATGGGCCCTATTTTTCAGTACAAACGTAACGAATTGCTCTCTTCTGCAATTTGAGAATGGTGTCAAGTTGTGAAGTATTACATGAACCCCAGAAGGGAAGACTGTAACAAAGATGAGATTCGAACACTGCAAAATAGGCAATTATTGTAGATGCCGTATCTAATTCACTGGATGGATTTAACGGCGAAACAGGCCGATGATAACTTTTTATCTAAGACATGCACATGCTGTGAAAATTTAAGATTATTGTATTATTAAAGAGGCCTAAAAACCTGACAGAATCGACTATTTTAATATCATGGTTTTGCAGGAATAGATCCTGGGAGTTATCTCTATGAAACAAGGTGATATTATGAATCAAGCTCACAGATTAAAGTAAATATAAAGAATGAAGCGTCAAAATTTCATTTTTCTTAAAGGAAGGTTTGTAATGAGACTTATTTTTCAGTACAAACATGCAATGAATTGCTCTCTTCTGCAATTTGGGAATGGTGTCAAGTTGTGAAGAATTACATGAACCGCAGAAGGGACGACCATAACGAATCATTTTACCTGAAATGATCTACAACTGTGTAACATTTCTATTTATTTTCATAAGAGTACTCACGAATTGTATTGTTCGTTTCTACGAACAAGAATTTCGACACGAAAGACTTAATTTAATTGAAAATAATTGGTGTCTTCTATTACAAGGATAAAATTGAAATAATGCCCGGCTCTTAATTGCTTATTGTTCCAATATCGCGTGTTCGTCTTCAACCCCTTTATATTCTATCAATTTTAATGGAGGTTACGAATGAATAGATTCATTAGGGATGGTACATTTTGAGAAAATTCACGGAGATCAGTCACGTACAATTCGAGTTATTCAAGAAAATATGGATTCCATATTTCTTTAAGGCATTCATTATTGATTAGCTTATTTACAGCTTTAAGTCAGAAAATCATTTTTTATATATTTTGTGAATGAAATTGATTAAATTGCATAAGTTTGAATTATATATATATAAATATATATATATATATATATATATATATATATATATATATATATATATATATATATATATATATATATATATATACAGGGTGATTCATTAATATGTGTAAGTATTTTAACGGAAGAATTTTGAGCTCAAAATCAATCAAAAAAAAAAGATCTAACCCAAATTGCTTATACAAAATATTTCTCCTTACTGATTTACAGGGTGTTTTATTTAGATTATAAAAAATGAATTTTGTTCATTACTTTAATGCTGCTTGATATTTCTTTATGATATTTGGCAATAAGTTAGAGTAGTTTGGGACACATCAAATAATAGAAAAGAAGACTTTCTCGCTATCACCAGTGACGTACGGCAGGGGCACGGGAAGAGTTCTCATTTCCTAAATTCTACGCCACTGGCAGAATTGTCATTTTAGTAAAATTTTTCGATTCTTCAATGTTTTCTCTGTAAATAAGGCATTCTTTTTTCGTAACGCTAGAGCCACTATTTTTCGAGATATTTAACGTTGAACATATGGCTGCACAATTCATTCGATTTTTATGTACGAGTCATGTCGGTGTTTTTTGTCATACGATTGCATGTATTACGTGAAATAAACATTATTAGTTATTTTTTTTCAATTTATAATATTAACAAACAATTTAACAGAACAACTACAAAAATATCCCAAACGATAAATACTCGCCAGGAACAATGGCAGCATGTATATTCCGCTAATTTTATAGCGAATTTTTTAAAGTTCGAAGATCGTTTAGCGAAAGAATGGATAAACTTATTGAGGTAAACGGAGATCACATTGAACATTTGTTAAAAATTGTTTCTAAGTTTTGTTCATAAATTTGATATTCTTCCAAAAATTGTAAAGAAGATCTTGATAATTAAGTATTTATTTTGAACTTTTTTTATGTAGCGCTGGTTATTTTTGTAGTTGTTCTGTTTTCAATTGTTTGTTAATATTATTATAAATTGAAACATACCTAATAATGTTCATTTTTTGTAATACATGCAATCGTATGACAAAAAACACCGACATGACTCGTACAAAAAAATCGAAAGAATTGTGCAGCCATATGTTCAACGTTAAATATCTCGAAAAATAGTGGCTCTAGCGTTATGAAAATAGAGTGCCTTATTTACAGAGAAAATATTGGAGAATCGAAAAAATATATTAAAATGACAATTCTGCCAGTGGCGTAGAATTTAGGAAACGAGAACTCTTCCCGTGCCCCTGCCGTACGCCACTGGTGATAGCGAGAAAGTCTTCGTTACTATTATTTGATGTGTCCCAAACTACTTTAACTTATTGTCAAATATCATAAAGAAATATCAAGCAGCATTGAAGTAATGAACAAAATTCATTTTTAATAATCTAAATAAAACACCCTGTGAATCAGTAAGGAGAAATATTTTGTACAAGCAATTTGGGCTAGATCTTCATATTTTGAGCTCAAAATTCTCCCGTTAAAATATTTACACATATTAATGAATCACCCTGTATATATATATATATATATATATAATAATAATAATAATAATAATAATAATAATATATATTTAATTCAAGAAATTATTGTTACAATATACAATGTACAGTATACAATAAGGTTGAATTCGTCAACAAAAGAGAAAAAACTTAATTCAATTAACATTATTACAGAAAATTATAAATTCTTCTTTTGAATAGGGTTCACATTTAATGATCAGTTCATATAGAGTTTTCTTAAAAATATTGAGCACTGAAATACATTTCAAACTTTTGGGAAGAGAGTTGAATAGTTTCAAGCCCATATAGAGAGGTGATCTTTGTGTTAAACTCAAAGTGTGACGTGGATAAAAATATGGTGCATTACGTCTAGTGTTGTTATAATTTTTGTATCCTTCAAAATAAGCTGGATGTAGATACATAAACATCAACACTCTATATATATAAACCACATAGCGTAGGAATCCTATTCTTCCTAAAATATCCCCTGCATGACTCCCTATAACCCTATATATATATATATATATATATATATATATATATATATATATATATATATATATATATATATATATATATATATATATATATATATATATATATATATATATATATATATATATGAACATATTTCCTAAACGTCATACCTTTTGAGATACAGGGTGGAAAAGTTTTCAAAAATAAATCATTTATTATTGATATCTACAGTCAGTGGCACGCAACTGACTTCTCTTAAAAAATAATGTGAAATCTGTATTCAATTATGAGCAAATTTGATCTCCGCACGGGTTTCATCTAAAAAAATAAAATCTACGTATGTCTCTGCAAGGTGATATTGTCATATGTATGTAACAATATTGTTATGATCATGCAGAGAAACGGTTTTTATTTTTTTAAGCGGAAACCGTGCATCGGATTGAAAAAAGTGATCAACTTTGGCAAGAAATGATTGGGAATCTCAAAAATAATTTTTATTTCAGGAAAAATCTGTGGCGTACCATCAATGTCTGCCAAAATAGGCAGGTCAAATTAACGTACGAACGCCACTGGTGGAAATTTTATAAAAAGTGATACATTAAAAAATGCCTCTTGATTCGTAGTACATGTATGACAAATTTTATTGAAAAATCTGAAGTGGTAGTATTGTAGATATTAATAATAAATGATTTATTTTGAAAACTTTACCACCCTGTATCTCAAAAGGTAAGACGTTTAGGACATATGTTCATATGAAGTTTTTTTCTCAAAGTGGGCTCAAATTAAAGAAAAAAGAAATTTTGTCCACAAAATTACTCCCTTGTCAAACTATTGAACACGGTCTGGTTGGTCATATTTTTCAAGTTGAAGGGGAATTAGAGTTCCTTTTGAGGTTTTGTCATGTTCATTTTGTTATTTTTTTTGATCTTGTTCACATCATCCTGAAGAAGAACCGCTTAAGGTTCGAAATATAGATGTATTGACGAATGACTTTCGTTTATTAATTGCCCTTTTAACTAATTGCCGAGAACCCAAAGAAAGTACAATTGATGTTTCGATTACACGGCAACACCACACTCAAGATATATATATATATATATATATATATATATATATATATATATATATAATTATAAATAAATATATATATATATATATATATAAAGCTATATATATAAATATATATATATATATATATAATATATATATATATATATATATATATATATACATAAATATATATATATATATATATAATATATATATATATATATATATATATATATATATATATATATATATATATATATATATATATATATATATATATATATATATATATATATATAAATATATATATATATATATATATATATATATATATATATATATATATATATATATATATATATATATATATATATATATATATATATACATATATATATATATATATATATATATATATATATATATATATAGTGCCCCTTTTTTAATGGAAACACCCTTGTAAAATGAATATGCTGCATTATAAAATGAATTCAGAAGCAGTTTCGAATTCAGAAGCAGTTCGATCTGAAAAAAAGCTCGTGAGCAGTAGATGTGTACCTCTTACTAAGGTCGTATTTTTCGCACGAAATGCATCGCGTCGAGATGCGAATCTAACGGATTGAATTATATTTTGAAAAATCGCTCTTAAATATCAAACTAAATTAAAACGAAGTAGAAAATAATTTATTTCATTAAAACAAAATCGTGAAGTGCATCGTGGTTGAGGAAAAAAGTGGAAACCAACGAAGGAACGTTCCTCAACATTAAAACTTAATCCACGTTCCAAATTTTAACCCTCTATTGTAAAAGCTCAACTTTAACTCAATCTACGAACCAAGTGTGAACCCTCTAACTCAGTCTACGAAACTAAAAAAACATGAATATATATATATATATATATATATATATATATATATATATATATATATATATATATATATATATATATATATATGTATATTATTACAATATTAGTGTTGTAAATAAACATATTACAACGCGAGATGTTAAAGTTGTCAAACGAGGCGTCAGTTTGATAAAGCATCGAGTGTAGTAATATGAATTTACAACAAGAATATTGTACAAAATTTTATCTACTTTCAACTATGAATAAAAATATTTGGCAAAGGGCATTTTTAAAAATAAAAATGCTATTGAGTTTACTACTCAAGTTTTTATGGTTACCTTTCGCATGGTTACTGTCGAAACTTTGTCAAAAAAAAAAATCCAAAAATCTAAAACGCGCTTTTCAAAATGAGCGATTCTGATGGAAGTTTACCCTCTGATATAGAAGCAGCGGCAATAATAATAATAATTGATAATTAATTTTATAATTGTTAATAATAAATAAATTATTCTTCTATAATGTGTGGTTTTATGTAACAGCAAAATATTAATAAAACCGGATATTCTTCCATTACAGCACCAGTGTTGTAAAAGCATCTATTGCAGCACTATTTTTGTAATAGGTGCCCTTACAAAACGATTTATAGAACTGTAAAATTCGTATTACTTAATGAAAGTAGATGAATATATATATATATATATATATATATATATATATATACATATATCTATATATATATATATATATATATATATATATATATATATATATATATATATATATATATCTATATATATATCTTATATATAAAATTCTCGTGTCACAATGTTCGTTCCCATACTCCTCCGAAACGGCTTGACCGATTCTTATGAAATTTTGTGAGCATATTGAGTAGGTCTGCGAATCGGCCAACATCTATTTTTCATCCCCCTAAATGTTAAGGGTAGTCCACCCCTAAATTCTAATTTTTATTTTCTAGACAAAATTTTTTGTTTTTATTTTTTTATGATACAGCATACAAAAATACATACAATCCTAAATTTTTACCCTTCTACGATCAACCCTTATTTTTTATTTGTTAAACTCCTTCGAAATGACTCGACCGATTCTCATGAAATTTTGTGTGCATATCGGTTAGGTCTGAGAATCCGACAAAATCTATTTTTCATCTCCCTAAATGTTAAGGGTAGTCCACCCCTTAATTTTTTTTCTTTATTTTTCTGACAACATTTTCTGTTCTATTTTTTTATGATACAGCATTCAAAAATATATACAACCCTAAATTTTCACCCCTCTACGATCAACCCCTATTTAGATAGATAAAAATAATTTATATGGCAGAACAACGTTTGCCGGGTCAGATAGATAGATAGATAGATAGAGATACATTAGCAGATAGATGAATATATAGAAAGACAGATAGATAAAAATAATTTTTATGGCAGAACAACGTTTGCCGGGTTAGATAGATATATAGATAGATAGATAGAAAGACAGATAACTATCTAGATAGATAGATAGATAGATAGTTAGATAGGTAGATATACATCGGCAGATAGATGAATAGATAGAAAGATAGATAGATAAAAATAATTTATATGGCAGAACAACGTTTGCCGGGTCAGCTAGTATATATATATATATATATATATATATATATATATATATATATATATATATATATATATATATATATATATATATATATATATATATATATATATATATATATATGAGACATTAATTTTTTTTTCGAAAATCATGGTCTACGAGGTTGAAAACGGATAATAGAAGTACACTGAAATAGTATGAATTATATGGGAAAATATGACTAAAAAATTGTAATTTTCTATGCAAAATTCTGGACATAATAAATCCCAACTAAATATCAAAATCCACAAGAGAGCTATAAAATATCTGAGAAATAACGAGTCAAATTGAAGCGGGCGTTCTTTCCCGTCGGAAAAGCACCACGCCTGCGTGGTTTTCCACGGTGGTTTTCATTCGGCGCTTCTCATCTTCTTCGCGCGATATTCAGTTACGAAAATTGGCGCATAATCAACTGGTGGTCATCGTTTTACTCCGATCGTGATCTTTTCACTCTCGTGCAACATTCGTGATTTTTTCGTATAATTTTCACGGATATGATGTTTGTGCGGGAAAAATGGGACATGGTTTTTCTGAAATGCGATACGTCAAAAAATATTGAGATGATTGTATTGGTTTTGGATTGAGGAAAGACGAAAAAAGTGAGTCTTTTTTAGTAGTTTATCAATTAAAATTACTCAAAAATATCCAAGAACATAATTACGTTTTTGTTTATTAAAATTACGCCAATTATTAAAAGTTGTAAAATGATAATGGAACATAAGTTTTTATATTTAATTAAATTACCAATTAGGAGGTGATATCCATTTTCGAATTTATTCAATTAAACTATTATTAGAATTTTCACACTTTTCTTCATGAAATATTCACGTTTATTTTCCTACCTTTTCTTCCGGATTATTTTGTTTTTCAATTAAATTTTTTTTTAAATATTCACTGTTTCCTCATACTTATTGAAAATTTATTTGAATTTACTCAGCATATTCAAGAAAATCCCTTTGATATCAATTTTTCTCATGAATCAGAAAATAATATTTTTCAAAGAAATACGGAGAATTTCAAAGAGAATTATTGAGTCACATAATGCAATATAACTGAAAACCGTAAGGAACGTTAATTACAATTTTCACGTATTTTTGTAATTTTCATTCGAAAATTTTTTATAAAATTGAATTATTCAGAATTCACTTAAATTTCATGAAAAAAATTCATTTTGAAAGCTGATAAACTGTTACATATGTCTATTTAAACAAATTTTAGCAATTGATGGCAATACTATTTCACTATTGGTTGAACATTTGTAGACTGCACAAATCATTCAACTGCATTTTCATTAGTCACTTATTTTTGTCCTTTTTCTCTTAACACAAGGATTATTGCTATACTGCCGTCTTGTCTTAGTGTCTATTCCAAAGTTCCAAAAATATTGCACATAATAATATTTGCTTACAATCGACCTCAACATATGTTCGATAAGTTCATATTATCTCCCATCAATGTGACAACACAAGCTTTTATTCCATACTTGATACGTTGTTACCCTGATGATAATAAAATGGAATGATTATTCTGTTGATTTAATATAACTGATTCCGTATAAACTGTTAATGACGTTTTATTCATCTTCTCTCAATGTGCATTTGAATTTTTGAGAAATATTTCGTGCTACTTATATTTAAATCTTAAGTCCAGAAATGATTCATCACGGAAATACAGTGTTTGAGATTTACTAAAAAAAATTAAATTTATTAATAACTCTGGATGTAGTTTTATCGCCAGTAAGGTGCATACAGGTACGCTTTTAGGTATTTCTCAAGAAAAAATTATACGTCACTGTTTATTTCCCGATATTCACTTTCAATTAAGAAGAAAAATGTTCTTTTTACCTTTTCTTACGCTGTTAAAAGTAGAGTAATAAAAACTATATAAGTAAATATAAAGGAGAAACAATGTAATTTGTTTTTTATCACTATTTTGTGATAAAGAACAAAGTATATTGTTTCTCATTTATATTTAAAAATGTGTTATCACAAAGTAAGGGACAAATCTACCCAATATTTTACTGTATAAGTATATTTCGAAAATTTATTTCACAAATATCACTTAAGGTACAAAATCATTGGTGACAATTAGATCAGTATGAATATATAATATCAACAAATTTCAACATTTTAAATGACACTCTGTATTTTTGTACCTACTACTAACAATGTACAATATATATATATATATATATATATATATATATATATATATATATATATATATATATATATATATATATAATAACTGACAGGTAAAATAAAAACAGATTAAAATGTTTACATTTTGTGACAAGATTTCTAACTTGTCAAAACATTTAAATGGCTTTCAATATTTAAGAAAAATAGTTACCTATGCTTTATATACCTATATTTTTCCTGAATAAAAAAATATTTCTATGGTTATGAACAAATATAATCAATTTTATATTAGTCTGGCGAAGTTTTTTAAATAAAAAATAATTATAAATTTCATTTACAGTAAAATTTTTCGGAGAAGTTATTTTTATGAAGTAATCAAGAGGATTAGGACAAATCTATAAATTTGGTCAATAATTTGATTTTTTTAATTTCTATCACCAAAACCTTAATAATCAATTCATGAAAAATATACTAGTTGACCATAATCAACTTCATATATTATCATCACATAAAGTGAACAAGGAAAATTCTTCAATAATTTATAAAATTATTAAACAACCTTCCAAGGTAGCTGGTTATATGTATTCCGCGACGCAAATCTGCATTCACAATGCAAAAGTGAATTATAGAAAATGTCAAGTCATACCGACTCAAGATCTGCATACAGCTGTTTCGATCTAGTTAGATTTCTTCAGTTCAGCTCACTCGACTTAGAGATAATTAACATATTTCTAATTGTTTCCCAATACAAATCGCGGCTAAACACCTATACTAATAACGACCCATAGCGCCCTCCTCCAAAGATATTGGGAACCAAGAATTCACTGCTTAGATTAAAAATACAGAATTCCGTCGCTAAAATAAATATTAACATGAAGACGTTCACTCTACGACAGTCATATATGGGATTCCAGAGCACATATGCTCTGGAATCCCACAAGTCAAGTAAGGTGACACTGAAGACATCTAAGAAGATCGGAACAGCTGTGTGCAGATCTTGAGTATGGGTTACGATATTTAAGCATGTCATTTGATTTAAGTCGTGGTATATCCAGACCTGGTTTTACGCCACTTATGTACTAAATATCGACACAAACTTTGAGACAACCTAACTTCTCATGAAATAGATTCAAAATTCTTCTCAGATTTGAATTCGTAACTTGAATTTCGAGACGAAACATTAACTGTTTTATAAAGTCGGTATTTATATATATATATATATATATATATATATATATATATATATATATTTATATATATATATATATATATATACATATATACATATATATATATATATATATATATAATATATATATATATATATATATATATATATATATATATATATATAAAAATATATATATATATAAATATAACTGAGATTGAATTCTCGCACATCACTTGGTGAAACATCATAAAGAATACGGTATAAACTTTAAAATAAAAACACTTGGCTTATGTTTCACAATATAAAAAAAAAAAAAAATCTTTAGATACTGTACTTAGCAGTAATAAAAAGTCGACATGTTTCGAGCTATGAACTCATTATCAAGACTGACAACAGGAGAGTATTGCATCGTAATTTATAAAACAGACAAAGGCAAAGGTGATACCTGAAAATCAATTTGTTCGTTTACAAGGGGTAATTGACTATTATGGGCGGAACTTATTTCGATAATTTCGAGAAGGTCAAGACGTTTACCCTTGTTACCTGAATGTAACAATTTGGTTTTGTTGAAATCCAGGAAGTGATTGAATTTTATACAATGTTCAGAGAAGCCAGTGGTATTTTTGTTTTGTAAAATTGACTTTTTATGTTCTTCAACACGAATATTTATATTCCTTCCTGTCTGTCCAATATAGAAAGCAGGACATTCGTCGCAAAATATTTTGTAAATACCACTGTTTTCTCCGATGTTAGATTTTTCTTTATTATTGACCAAGAGTGACTTCAAGTTTCTTTTATTTGTACAAATTGTTTTAACGTTATTTTTCGATAGTCTGTTACAAATTTTGCTACTCAAATTAGGCACATAATTTATTGGGAAGTATTTTTGTTCTTCATTAATAGTTTGCGTGGGGTATATTGAATGCAACAGATACTTTCTTCGTTTTTTCCCAATGAGCTTGTCGATAAGACTTTCATTGTAACCGTTATTGATGGCTAATAATTTAATTGTATTAACTTCATTCGTTCATACATAGGTTGTTCACGATTCCATTATCGGAAACAAATTTTCAAACTGAAGTTAATACAATTAAATTATTAGCCATCAATAACGGTTACAATGAAAGTCTTATCGACAAGCTCATTGGGAAAAAACGAAGAAAGTATCTGTTGCATTCAATATACCCCACGCAAACTATTAATGAAGAACAAAAATACTTCCCAATAAATTATGTGCCTAATTTGAGTAGCAAAATTTGTAACAGACTATCGAAAAATAACGTTAAAACAATTTGTACAAATAAAAGAAACTTGAAGTCACTCTTGGTCAATAATAAAGAAAAATCTAACATCGGAGAAAACAGTGGTATTTACAAAATATTTTGCGACGAATGTCCTGCTTTCTATATTGGACAGACAGGAAGGAATATAAATATTCGTGTTGAAGAACATAAAAAGTCAATTTTACAAAACAAAAATACCACTGGCTTCTCTGAACATTGTATAAAATTCAATCACTTCCTGGATTTCAACAAAACCAAATTGTTACATTCAGGTAACAAGGGTAAACGTCTTGACCTTCTCGAAATTATCGAAATAAGTTCCGCCCATAATAGTCAATTACCCCTTGTAAACGAACAAATTGATTTTCAGGTATCACCTTTGCTTTTGTCTGTTTTATAAATTACGATGCAATACTCTCCTGTTGTCAGTCTTGATAATGAGTTCATAGCTCGAAACATGTCGACTTTTCATTACTGCTAAGTACAGTATCTAAAGATTTTTTATATTGTGAAACATAAGCCAAGTGTTTTTATTTTAAAGTTTATATATATATATATATATATATATATATATATATATATATATATATATATATATATATATATATATATAAAAAAGGAAGGAAACACACGTGTTTCATTCCTCCCTGAAGTATGTGTCAGGGAGGCGGGCAGCTTGAGTTTGGGATTAACTCCTTCAGCCAGATCAGAGGATACACTTGTATGTACAAGTGCATTAAGGATAGGTGAGACGGGATATTTATGGAACATAGGAAGTGTGGGTAGGGTTCAGAGGATTAATACTGGCCCAGCATTCGCCTTATAAGTTTGCAAGCAGTGACTTACATTACCATGAGAAAACCTCTGAGAAAAACTCATGGCAGACCAGTCGGCCACGGGGTTTGAACCCGAGACCTCCCAAATACTAGCCAGCGTACTTAACATACTCGACTAACTAGCTTGGTATATATATATATATATATATATATATATATATATATATATATATATATATATATATATATATATATATATATATATATATATATATACTAGCTGACCCGGCAAACGTTGTTCTGCCATATAAATTATTTTTATCTATTCATCTGTCTGCCGATGTATATCTGCCTATCTAACTATATATCTTTCTATCTAGAGAGTTATCTATCTGCATATCCATCTATCAATTTATCTGACCGGGCAAACGTTCAGCCATATAAATTATTTTTATCCATCTGTCTTTCTATATATTCATCTATCTGCCGATGTATATCTACCTATCTATCTATCTAGTTATCTATCTTTCTATCTATCTATCTATCAATCTATCTGACCCGGCAAACGTTGTTCAAATTATTTAAATGGCTATTGAAAAATATGGGTTTTTGATAGAAGGGTGAAAATTTAGAGTTGTATGTATTTTTTGAAGCAACATCATAAAAAAATAAAAATAAAAAATTTGTTCAAGAAACTCATAAAAATGTTAATCATTAGGAGTATAAAAAATAGGGGTTGATCGTAAAGGGGTGAAAATTTAGGGTTGGATGTCTTTTTGAATGTTGTATCATAAAAAAAATAGAACGGAAAATTTTGTCTGAAAAATATAAATAAAAACTTAAGGGGTGGACCTCCCTCAACATTTAGGGGGATGAAAAATAGATTTTGTCGGATTCTCAGAGCTAACTGATATGCACACAAAATTTCATGAGAATCGGTCGAGTCATTTCGAAGGAGTTTAACAAATAAAAAATAGGGGTTGATCGTAGAGGGGTGAAAATTTAGGATTGTATGTATTTTTGTATGCTGTATCATAAAAAAATAAAATAAAAAATTTTGTCTGAAAAATAAAATAAAAATTTAGGGGTGGACTATCCTTAACATTTAGGGGGATGAACAATAAATGTTGGCCGATTCTCAGACCTACTCAATATGCTCACATAATTTCATGAGAATCGGTCAAGCTGTTTCGGAGGAGTATGGGAACGAACATTGTGACACGAGAATTTTATATATAAGTATATATATATATATATATATATATATATATATATATATATATATATATATATATATATATATATAATAGTTATATATTATATATAACTATTTTAATTATTTCATTGTCATCTGTCTTTGATAAGTTTCAAATCAATCCGACTTTTTGAAGAGGGTGAAAATCACGTTCAAAGTTACCGTTACAAAGATACATATATGTATACAAAGCTAATAAAAGCGTGTTAAAAACAAATGAGATTCTCTCGGTGTTGTTATTTCCTGGAGGAATTTCAATATTCCAGCGAAACTGCATTTTAAAAATGGAACTTTGTATATTTACAAGCAATTCCATTAAACTATAATTGTTACTTGTTGAACTTTAATGGGATTAAATCACCTGATTCGGTGTTGTTGGTGAAGAATTATTGTAAATGTGAATTTTTCCCTGGATAAAAATGTGATAATTTTAAATTACCAAATAAGTTTCGTATTTTAGATAATTAGTTTTATAAACTATTGTTATTTGATATAGAGAAAACCATGTGAGCATACAAGTTTCAGACCCTGGAGCAGCCTTGTATGTGAAAACAGGATATAACGTTCCTCAAGTTGGCACTTGGGAAATTAAATAACTTCATTATCTCTATTCTTGAGTTAATGACATGTTGTTCGTTTAATTATTCAATCAAAGCATACGTGTTTCAGATATTTAGCGGGCAGTCGTATTTTATCTGACCGCTGCTACTTTACAGGCAATGTAAAATAAATCGCTTTATTGATAATGTAAAATTTAACGTGTACTTAACTAGAATTTATTTAAGTTATATATATATATATATATATATATATATATATATATATATATATATATATATATATATATATATATATATATATATATATATATACAGGGTGATTCATTAATATGTGTAAATATTTTAACAGGAAAATTTTGAGCTCAAAATATGAAGATCTAACCCAATTTGCTTATACAAAATATTTCTCCTTACTGATTTACAGGGTGTTTTATTTAGATTATTAAAAATGAAATTTGTTCATTACTCGAATGCTGCTTGATATTTCTTTATGATATTTGGCAGTAAATTAAAGTAGTTTGGGAGACATCAACTTATAGTACAGAAGACTTTCTCGCTATCACCAGTGGCGTACGGCAGGGGCACGGGAAAAGTTCTTGTTTCCTAAATTCTACGCCACTGGCAGAATTGTCATTTTAGTATAATGTTTCGATTCTCCAATATTTTCTCTGTAAATAAGGCACTCGTGTTCCGTAACGCTAGAGCCACTATTTTTCGAGAAATTTAACGTTGAACATATGGCTGCACAATTCTTTTGATTTTTATGTAAGAGTCATGTCGGTGTTTTTTGTCATACGATTGGATGTATTACTTAAAATAATCATTATTAGGTATTTTGTTTCAATTTATAATAATATTAACAAACAATTTAAAACAGAACAACTACAAAAATATCCAGAGCTACATAAAAAAGTCAAAATAAATACTTAATTATCAAGATCTTCTTTACAATTTTTGGAAGAATATCAAATTCATGAACAAAACTTAAAAACAATTTACAACATATGTTCAATGTGATCTCCGTTAACCTCAATGAGATTATCCATTTTTTTCGCTAAAAGATCTTCTATCTTTAAAAAATATGTTTGGCTGATTCGCAGTAAAATTAGCGGAATTTACAATTTGCTGCCATAGTTCCTGGCAAGTATTTATCGTTTGGGATATTTTTGTAGTTGTTCTGTTTCAAATTGTTTGTTAATATTATTATAAATTGAAAAAAATACCTAATAATGTTTATTTAACGTAATACATGCAATCGTATGACAAAAAAACACCGACAGATTCGTACATAAAAATTAAAAGAATTGTGCAGCCATATGTTCAACGTTCAATATCTCGAAAAATAGTGGCTCTAGCGTTACGAAACAAGAGTGCCTTATTTACAGAGAAAATATTGGAGAATCAAAAAATTATACTAAAATGATAATTCTGCCAGTGGCGTAGAATTTAGGAAACAAGAACTCTTCCCGAACCCCTGCCGTACGCCACTGGTGATAGCGAGATAGTCTTCTTTACTATCATTTGATGTGTCCCAGAATACTTTAACTTACTGCCAAATATCATAAAGAAATATAGAGCAGCATTCAAGTAATGAACAAAATTCATTTTTAATAATCTAAATAAAACACCCTGTAAATCAGTAAGGAGAAATATTTTGTATAGGCAAATTGGGTTAGATCTTCATAATTTGAGCTCAAAATTTTCCCTTTAAAATATTTACACTCAATGAATCACCCTGTATATATATATATATATAATTATATATACATATATATATATATATATATATATATATATATATATATATATATATATATATATATATATATATATATATATATATATATATATATATATATATATATATATATATATATATATATATATATATATATATATATATATATATATATATATATATATATATACATACAGGATGTCCAGAAACTTTACTGCCAAATGCAAACTACAGATGCGAGATGTGATTTTATGGCTATCTAACCTAATTTACCTTTATCCAAAAAGTGCCTTCTAACGTTGCTAGCGTCTTTTGAAGATGACACTGTTAAGACAGTTTTGTGAGCATATAAAATACATTATGGTATTTGAATTTAATGTATAATTTGTCAAAAAACTGATCACTGCAAGTTTATACAATGCACGAAGTTTGAAATTTTATAGCGTCATTTTCAAAAAATATCTAGTATCTGCAATTTACGTTTGGCAGATCAGTTTCTGGACACCTGTTGGTATATATGAGAATAGGACTTTCCATTTGAAATTGTCCAATATGGCCCACAGTGTACACATTTTTTCAAGAAGAAATAGTGAAGGGATTTTTTCATATCAAATTGAATTATAGTTAGGTTAGAACCAGATAATAGAGAAGTCTTCGGAGTAGAGAATATTTTGATCACAGTTTAAAGAAAAATGTATCCCCGGATACACTTGATATATTATGTTGACCAAGTACCTTCATTGACCCGTGACCAGAAAAAGATCTCTTATCAAGCTGAATGCGATCGGCTAACCTTCTCAGAATGCCGAAGACATGGTCAAGTACGTCATAGGCGGCACGTAATTGCAATTTTGCCAATTTAGCGACGCTAAAATCAGAAGGGACCCCTAAATGGAGCTAGTAATTGTAATTACTTACATGAATTTGACACTTAGTCTCAACAGAATACATCCTTCGTCAATATTAATTATAGTTTTATCATACACGGCTGATTCTCATCCTTCGTCCTTATAAAAATGATTGTTATTTTTTTCAACAGGTGATTCATAATAAGATTTCTTGTGATATTTCATTGCGACATCGTTCAGTTATACAGGGTGTTCTAGCTAATACTTCTGAACTTGAGCACTATAGTTTGCAACGAAATGAGATTTTTTTAAAATATTGTAATCTATTATTTCACAAAATAATACTATCTTGTGTTTTTTGATTTTTTTGAGTCACTAAAGGCACATATGTATCTGCAATAAAATAGTTTTTATTTGGTTAAAGCCGAGTTTTGAAAATATGAGTTTCGCCGACAAATCCGCAGAAGGTATGCTAGTAGTTATTAATTCAGTTGTTTTTAGTCACTTTTCCCATAAAATACATATTATTACTGCATGTCGAAGGAAAGCAGTCAAGTGCGGAAATAGTTTTTTATCCGTTTAAGACCTCCAAGACCACGATTTTCGAAAAATGTATTTTCTCGGTACATATTGTATATTCGGTTATATTTCGTTTTAGAAAAATTCATCAAATGTATGTGCAATATTTATAATATTTTTTCAGTATTGAATTATTCAAAAGTCAGTTGAATTTCATTCGAAAAAAATTTGCTTCTACTTTTGATTTTTGCCTATATTAGAAAATTTATATTTATTTAAGACAGACGTTGTCCTGTCTGAATAATATATATATATATATATATATATATATATATATATATATATATATATATATATATATATATATATATATATATATATATATATATATATATATATATATATATATATATATATATATATATATATATATATATATATATATATATATATATATATATATATATATATATATATATATATATATATATATATATATATATATATATATATATATATATATATATATATATATATATATATATATATATATATATATATATATATATATATATATGAAAAACTTGGTTCACGGAATGAACCGCGTAAAAGATTTGAAAAATCTCGACGTTTCGGCTCCTTTTGCGAAGCCATCTTCAGGAGAATTAGAAAGGGAATAATTCAGAATCGTGGCCTCAATCTGCCTACTCCACGAATCGAATTAGGAGGAATCGGAAACAATACGATTGCGTGGTCTCAACCTGCCTACTCCACCAACCGTACTGCTTCCTGTCAACTCTGAAGTCTCTATCTGCCTACTCTTCAGAGTCATCTGACGGGCCGATCGTCGCGTGGCCGTATTTATAGGGGAGGGGGGCGGGTACTCACGCTCATCAGTGCGGGATGCACTCTGATTGGGTGTGACATGGCGACCACTGAGAAGTGGTTTCCATGCTGATGGGAGTCTGTGACTGTCATCTCTGGTGTTCAAACAATTTGGACGTTTTTCTATTTCTACAGCTTCACGGAAAATTCGGGATTTGAAAGATCGGACGGGAGCAATAGTTCTTGTATTGGGGAAATCGATAATGTGGCCTGTTTGGGTGTGATATTGGAAAGTGCGTTGGTGATATCTGAGTGTCTTACTGAAAGTGAATGTTCTTTGGCACGGACCTGAATTCGTCGGTTCGTTTGTCCTATATAAGAACGAGGACAATTGGAACAGGGAATCTCATATCCATCCCCATAGAAACTATTATCTCCCAAACAGAAGAAGCAATTTCCCATCTTCCAACAGATCAAGCGGAAACTGCCAGGCATGACATCGCCAAAATTCTTCGTACAAGTCGGCCACCCCGTCCCAACCTCACTTTTTCTGAGAGGCAATCTCTCAAAGAACTTTACAATGACCAAAATCTAGTCGTCCTCCCAGCCGATAAAGGCAATGCTACTGTCATCCTTAACACTTCTTCTTACCTCGATAAAATGTCCAATCTTCTAGACACCCCCGACTATAAGCGTATCACTCATGACCCGACAACATACCTGGAGAAAACCACAAAATCTCGTATCAACCAATCGAATCTCCCACCTGAAATAAAAAAGTCACTAATCCCAAGAGAAAAATCTTCAAGAACCCCTCGAATTTATGGTCTACCCAAAGTTCACAAGCCTAATATTCCACTTCGACCCATTGTCAGCGCTTACAATTGTCCAACACATCCTCTTGCGAAATATCTCGCCAAAACCCTTCAACCCCTTGCCGAACAAACCCAGTCATACGTCAAAAACTCTTTTCACTTCATAGAACTCCTCAAAAGTATTGATATTGCCCCAACTGATCTCCTTGTTAGTTTTGATATTGTCTCCTTATTTACAAATATCCTCATTGAAGAAACACTTTCCATCCTAGACACCAAACATCAAATATCCCCAGACAACCTATCCCTGATCAAACACTGCATGGCCAACACTTACTTCATCTTTCAAGGCAATTTCTTCAGACAAATTAAGGGAGCCCCAATGGGATCCCCTCTCTCCCCCGTCATAGCCAACATTTTCATGGAACATTTCGAAACCCAAGCTCTTTCGTCATTCGACCTTAAACCATCATGCTGGCTACGTTATGTAGACGATGTCTTTGCGATCTGGCCCCATGGCAGAGATTCGTTGCTCCACTTCTTGAATCATTTGAATGACATACATCCAAGTATCCAATTCACAATGGAAGTGGAAAACGATGGGTCCCTGCCATTCCTCGATGTCATGGTCAAAAAACTTCCATCCCAAGGCTTCTCCTATTCAGTTTATCGTGAACCCACCCATACAAACCGTTATCTGAACGCCCAGTCTCACCACCATCCTTCTCAACTTAACTCTGTAGTTAATACCCTAATCTACCGTTCCATTCGACTATCTGACGACGAACACCGTGAATCAGAACTCAATACTCTAAAACATATATTATTACAGAACGGTTACAACACATATCAAATCAACAAGAGCATACGCAAACACACAAACATCACCCCACCTCTACCACCTTCCAATCCCACTGAACAAGAATCTACACCTAAATTATTTCTTCCTTACATCAAAGGAGTAACAGATAAGATCGCAAGATCTCTCAAAAACACAAACATCAAAACAATATTCACTACTCAACAAAAACTCTCCCATCTGGTCAGATCCGTCAAGGATAAAATTCCTAACGAAAATCACGGTGTTTATGAGATTCCCTGTTCCAATTGTCCTCGTTCTTATATAGGACAAACGAACCGACGAATTCAGGTCCGTGCCAAAGAACATTCACTTTCATTAAGACACTCAGATATCACCAACGCACTTTCCCAACATCACACCCAAACAGGCCACATTATCGATTTCCCCAATACAAGAACTATTGCTCCCGTCCGATCTTTCAAATCCCGAATTTTCCGTGAAGCTGTAGAAATAGAAAAACGTCCAAATTGTTTGAACACCAGAGATGACAGTCACAGACTCTCATCAGCATGGAAACCACTTCTCAGTGGTCGCCATGTCACACCCAATCAGAGTGCATCCCGCACTGATGAGCGTGAGTACCCGCCCCCCTCCCCTATAAATACGGCCACGCGACGATCGGCCCGTCAGTTGACTCTGAAGAGTAGGCAGATAGAGACTTCAGAGTTGACAGGAAGCAGTACGGTTGGTGGAGTAGGCAGGTTGAGACCACGCAATCGTATTGTTTCCGATTCCTCCTAATTCGATTCGTGGAGTAGGCAGATTGAGGCCACGATTCTGAATTATTCCCTTTCTAATTCTCCTGAAGATGGCTTCGCAAAAGGAGCCGAAACGTCGAGATTTTTCAAATCTTTTACGCGGTTCATTCCGTGAACCAAGTTTTTCAAATACTTCCGACCGCGGAAATCTTTCTGAACATATATATATATATATATATATATATATATATATATATATATATATATATATATATATATATATGTATATATATATATATATATTATATATATATATATATATATATATATATATATATATATAATATATATATATATATATATAATATATATATATATATATATATATATATTAGCTGACCCAGCAAACGTTGTTCTGCCATATAAATTATTTTCATCTATCTATTCTACTGATGTATTTCTATCTATCTAACTATCTATCATTCTAGATAGTTATCTACCTTTCTATTTATGTATCTAATTAGTAATTATGTATCTACCATTCTATCTATCTATCTATCTATCTACATATCTATCTGACCCGGCAAACGTTGTTCTGCCATATCAATTATTTTTATCTATCTATCTTCCTATCTATATATCTATCTGTTTGACAATCTATCTATCATTATATCTATCTATCAATCTATCTGACCCGGCAAACGTTGTTCTGCCATATAAATTATTTTTATCTATTTATCTTCCTATCTATATATCTATCTGTTTGACAATCTATCTATCATTATATCTATCTATCAATCTATCTGACCCGGCAAACGTTGTTTAAATTATTGAAATGGCTATGAAAAAATATGGGTTGTTGATAGGAGAGTGAAAATTTAGAGTTATATGTATTTTTTAATGCAACATCATAAAAAAAATTAAAATTAAAAATTTATAAAAATGTTTGGGGTATGAAAAATATATTACGACCTATTCTCAGACCGACTTTTGTTATTTTCGATTGCCATCTTGCAACCCTGTTGTGGATCTATGGATAAAATAAAAAAAAAGAAAATCGCGTCATCAAAAAATAAAAATAAAAATCTTGCCAAAAAAATTAAATTTTGTAATCAACAAATGGAAATAGGGGTTGATCGTAGAGGGGTGTATGTATTTTTGAATGCTATATATATCATAACAAAAATGGAACAAAAAATTTCGGCTGAAAAATAAAAAAGGAGGGGTGGACCGGACCACCCTTAAAACATTTAGGGGGATAAAAAAATAGATTTTGTCCGATTCTCAGACCTAACCGATATTACACACAAAATGTCATGAGAATCGGTCGAGCCATTTCGGAGGTGTTTAACAAATAAAAAATAGGGGTTGATCGTAGAGGGGTAAAAATTTAGGGTTGTATGTATTTTTGAATGCTGTATTATAAAAAAATAAAACAGAAAATTTTGTCTGAAAAATAAAAAATAAAAATTGAGGGGTGGACGACCCTCAACATTCAGGGGGATGAAAAATAGATGTTGGCCGATTCTCAGACCTAACCGATATGCACTCAAAATTTCATGAGAATCGGTCAAGCCATTTCGGAGGAGTTTAACTTCTAACACCGTGGCACGAGAATTTTATATATTAGATATATATATTAATATATATATATATATATATATATATATATATATATATATATATATATATATATATATATATATATATATATATATATATATATATATATATATATATATATATATGAATTTAACAATGAAACTATTTTGTCTTCAAATTCCCAAAATTATATTAATTAACGTACAACCGGTTTCGTTGTTTCAGAACAACATCTTCAGGTACAATATACTGAAAAATAATAAATAAAGAGTAGCTTACAAACAAGAAAAACAAGAAAAAACATGAAAAAACATACATCTTCAATTTCAACACTTACATTTTTACACTAATGAGAGATAGTCTAAAATACAAAGAATCCAAAAATTGTAATTCAGTCAACATTGATGAGGACGAAAAGACGAAACAAATTTAAAAATTTTTCTCACATACGAGAAACAAATTATGCCTTTCAAGTTTTACGGAGCTAGCAAGATTGACAATTTGTTTCTCGTATGTGAGAAAAATTTTTAAATTTGTTTCGTCCTCATCAATGTTGACTGAATTACAATTTTTGGATTCTTTGTAATTTAGACTATCTCTTATTAGTGTAAAAATGTAAGTGTTGAAATTGAAGATGTATGTTTTTTCATGTTTTTTCTTGTTTTTCTTGTTTGTAAGCTACTCTTTATTTATTATTTTTCAGTATATTGTACCTGAAGATGTTGTTCTGAAACAACGAAACCGGTTGTACGTTAATTAATATAATTTTGGGAATTTGAAGACAAAATAGTTTCATTGTTAAATTCATCTTACTACCCAAATATGGATAATCTACAAACATTATATATATATATATATATATATATATATATATATATATATATATATATATATATATATATATATATATCTATATTTATATATTCTGTCAATTCTATGTCAAACGTCATTGACATAGAGTAACATTAATAAAGTTTATATTGTCCAAAGCGCTAACGTTAGATTAGAAATAATTTTTAATGGTAGTTAAGTATTCTTAAATTTTTTAATTTTCCGAGTAATTTTTTTGATCTCTCATAAGAATCTATACAACAACGAAAGAATTAGTGGAATCGGTCCAGCCGTTCACGCATGATGGCGTGACCAAGGAAAAAAGGGATTCATTTTTATGCATACCTATATAGATACGTAAGATGAAATGAAATTTTCGAAATTGGAAATTCTGGTCCAAAGTTTCATTTGCCTTTTTTCAGTAATTTAAGTAGGTATATACATTTCAATCCTATAAACGTACACAATGCTTCATAATTTCATATCAAAGAAATGAGGTCCTGTGATTTCTCATCAGTTCAATATTGCAACATGTGCTTTTGTCTACTAAAACGGTTTTTGTCAAAAATACAGCGAAATAAAGTATATTTGCTCATTATATCGAAGTAAAAACTTTTGTTGAATATGGAGAACTGAAATATTGTAGCTCATTAAAATATTTTTATTACATTTTCATTTTGTATGCACTCACAGAATGTGCGAGATTCGTAAAACTTTTGTTGATCATTTTGTGGAACACAATTTCTCGAAAGAGCATGTTTATGATAGAATTTACCATTTTCCTTCACAATTTTTACGTATTTTCAGATGGAGTTTGGTGGAATATTCGTTACTTTCTTAAAATAACCAAATAATGTAGACTTCCTTTGATTTCAAAATGAGAAATTATTATTTTTATTTTTATATCTTGTGCTCAAATATTTTCACTATTAATATAATAATCATAATAATTATAATGAAAAAATCGACATATATTTATATTCTGCATTCTAAGTTTTATAATAATTATACACAAAATATTCAATAATTTTATTTTGTTGAATATAGAAAATATATTGCTGGAGAATGGGAAAACATTATTATAAAATTCATGAATTGTAGCAATGTCGCCTTTTCAAAAAAAATTAACAATTGAACATCCAGATAATATACTCATCAATCGAATAAACAAAAAGTGCACCTAAACCAATATTACTTTAAATGTCAGATGTAAAATGATGAAGGAGCCGTAATTTTCAATAAAATTTAAGAATTTTAATGTAATGTGTACAAGAGGAAATTAGTGAAAAGAATATATAAATTAGAAACTAGCATAACGATATTTTCATTGCGGTGGGTTTCTAAACTATGGAGGATAGGTTAATACGAATAAATTGCGTTTCGTAATTACCAAATTTCATGTTCCTCGGCATTGAAATGTTCAAAAACCATATCAATATTAGTGAGAAGAAATGATTGTAAGTATGGATGTAGGAGGTAATCTCCGAAACTATTTGTCCGATTTAAACATTGTTTCATCATAGGTTATATATTATCCAGTTAAAATAAAAGGCTTTTCGTGGAAACTTATTTTGCAGTTAAAAGAGATCTTTGATTGCTTTTTCTCGAAATATTTCAGACCTCAAAAAGGTCTATAAATAGTTAACGACGACAGATAGTTAACTGTTGAGGCTCATTCACAAGTTGATAAAATACTAGCTGTGCCGACGGCGTTGCGTTTTATTCAATTTGTTTATCAACCTTAACATAGATATACTTCGCCCTGAACATTTTTATAGGCCCTTTTGAGTTCTACAACTTTTCTATATAAAGCATCTGAAGCAAGGCAGCGGTAAAGTCTGAAACTAAAGTAGAATTATTAGTAAAAGAATTTTTGAAATCGGATAAGTAGTTTCGCAGATAATTGTTCGGACAAAGAGTTTAGATTTCAATCGTATTTTTGCAAAAGCAAAATTGAATCAATTCAAATCGAATCGAATCGAATCAAAATATGCCTCATTGCCTTTGACATGATACATTGACAAAGCAAAAAATATAAGAATTTAACAGATCCTCTGTGGGAATGTCACATAAAATAATGGAGTGCTAATAAAAAACATTAGTAAGTACTGAAAAGAAAACAATCCTACGTTTCCGTACAAAATATACAAACTTTACATTATCAACAATGAAACAAAACTTTTTCAGAAACCGAGAATTGTTTTGTTCGGAGCTGATGCCAGTGCTATTCGATGTGGTCATATAGATCAACCAATGCTAAGAATAGTAGTCCTCTACAGAGTAAATATCAAGAAAATAAGATTTAGTTTGTTTCCGAAAAGTGGCCAAGGAATTTTTATTAATTCAGAGGAAGGAATAGGGAGGTCAAAACAAATCTCCCGAGGATCTAGTAGAATACACTTTGGTGTCAGCGGGTGGTGAGGAGGGCAAGGGTTAAGTCGCGTATGTCTACGAGATAGGTAGCTAAACGCACCGTACGTATCCAGAATTGTGTTAGCACCGACAAATAGCTACAAGTATTGAATTCCAAGCGGGCTATGCAGCGGGCACATATAATTTATTATAAACAACAATTTACATTACAAATTCAATTCATTTTATGCTTTCTAAATGCATCGAATATGTTTTTGCTATTGTGGAAAAACATATATTTTCCTCTCCGTTGATTCCTATTATTTCTCAATTCTCTCGACTTTTTTTGCAGAATAAATTACCATGTATGGCCTCATACTGGAAAACTTGGCCGAATACATAAAACAGACTTATGGCGAGGAAAAATGGGAGGAAATTCGACGATCTGCCGCAGTGGAAACTCCAAGTTTCAGTACTCACCAAGTTTATCCTGAAGCTTTTATTCCACGACTTTCTAAAAAAGCGGTACAGGTGAGTTTTACGTTTCATTACTTTTTTGTTAAGGTAAATATTGGATTTAATAAATGGAAACAAAATAATAATTTTATATCAAGAAAATTATTCTGATTTTATTAGAAAGTAGCAGAAGTTTTACTGTCTTTTGACAAAAGCATGAATTTCTTATATATATATATATATTATATATATATATATATATATATATAATTATATATATATATATATATATATATATATATATATATATATATATAATAAATTTATCAACACAATTAATAAAATTTTTCCTAATTATGCAAAGAAGGCATTACATATACCTATTTCGGATAGTTCTGATATCATAGTCATTAATTGTCCCAATCCCAATTATTAATTGTCATGTTAAGATTGTAATCATAAAAAATGTATATGTATATATTAAACATGGCCTAATGACAATATTGTTTTTGTTCTTTTAAATTCTGAATAAACTATGCTCTCCTAAAATGATCATTGTTTTAAATAGTTTCTGTTAGCTCCCGGCGTAATATATAAATTGTAATATGATTAATTCTAATTTTTTTTCAATTGGCACAAATGACCCAATGAAGCCATATAAATTAATCTAATTCTTAATTTTAAATTGTAGTTAGTGGTCAATTGACATAATGATGTCAATTTGAAGTTAATTATAGTCTAACATTGAGAAAGATTTGTGAAAAAAAGTATACCTAATTACAACTCAGATGCAATAACTTGTTCAATTAGTAACGCAATGAAGCCATATGAATTAAGCTAATTCTTAGTTTTAGATTTAGTTAATGGTCAATATATATATATATATATATATATATATATATATATATATATATATATATATATATATATATATATATATATATATAATGATGTCAATATAAACTTAGTTGTAGTACAACCATGAGAATTATTTGTGAAAAGAGCTATAATTACATCTCATATATAATAATCAGTTCAATTAGTAAATGTAAGTAAATTAACGGATGATATGAATTCTATAGCGGTCAATTTATATAGCGATGTCATTTTGAACTTAATTGTAGTATATTCGTAAGAATGATTTCTGAAAACATTTTTAATTACAATTTACGTCTTACAATAATTATTTTATTTAGAAATTCAACGAATTCATATAAATTAAGCTAATTCTTTGTTTTAGATTGTAGTTAATGGTCAATATATATAATGATGTCAATATAAATTATACAACCGTGAGAATAATTTGTGAAAAGAGCTATAAATACGTCTCAGATATAATAATTAGTTCAATTAGTAAATGTTAGTAAATTAATGGATGGTAAAAATGAAGCTAATACTATTGTGGTCAATTGATATAGCGATGCCATTTTAAAATAGATTGTAGTATCACCGTAAGAATGATTTGTTATTATATTTCAATTAGAAAATTAACGAAGCCATATAAATTAAGCTAATTCTTAATTATTGATTGCAGTCCTCAGTTAGCACATTGCTTTCAATTAAGACTAAATTCATATGATGGTAATGTAATAAAAGAATGACTTATTTTCAAAATAGATACACAATTTCAACTGTTTCCTGTTGAACTCACTCAAATTTTTCTAATTGAAGATTCTCGACATAAGCGAACGTGACTTTTTCGACCAGATGGGTGTGTTCTTCATCAGTTTCGTAAGTCAATACGGGTATGACAGAGTGCTCTCGGTTTTGGGAAGACACATGAGGGATTTCCTAAACGGCCTGGATAATCTTCACGAGTATTTGAAATTTTCGTATCCCAGAATGCGAGCTCCCAGTTTCATATGCGAGAACGAGACGAAACAAGGACTCACCCTTCATTACAGAAGCAAGCGGAGAGGGTTCGTATATTACACGATGGGGTTAATTAGGGAGGTGAGTCTGTTATATATATCATTCATTAATTATTGTTATTCGTTGTTTTGATGAGATATTTTTTCGTCATATATATATATATATATATATATATATATATATATATATATATATATATATAATTTCCTAATTTAAATGAATAGTGGAAACTTTTTATAATAAATAATAAATATATATGAATATAAATTCGAAAATCAAAAAATATACAGGGTATTCCATTTGAAATAACAAAGTTGATATGATATGATGATCAAAACTTTTGATAAAGCTACGAATGTCGTGGCGAAACGTCAACTTTTTAATAAAATCGAGTTTTTTAACTTCATTTAAATTAGGAAATTATATATATATATATATATATATATATATATATATATATATATATATATATATATATATATAATTTCCTAATTTAAATGAATAGTGGAAACTTTTTATAATAAATAATAAATATATATGAGTGTCCAGTATTACAAAACAAATTTTCTTTCTGATACTATATAGTACAAATTTTAATCAAATTTTGTTATCAAATTTGAATATGGAAAATTAATAAATTTAATATATGCAAGTCAAACATAGAAATCAAATTGGTACATTATGAATAATTTTCACAGATTAATATCAAATCGGTACCTGTTTTTTACAATCTGAATTATATTTGCCCATATTTTCAGATGTTGATTTTTCATTGCACATTATTTTGATCAATCACTGATTGATCTGATTCATTCTTCTTTTTTTGCCTTAAATTTATATAGGTACGTTATGACTTAATTTCATATATTTCTCTGATCAATTTCAGGCAGTACTTTCAATTATTGTATTCTAATATTGAAAACATCTTCAAATTTCTATCTTTAATTATTCTTATTTTCAGGTTGCTAGGCATTTTTATCACAAAGATATGAAAATCGAGCTGGTGAGGGAAGAAATACTCTTCGACATGGTGCATGTTACATTTGAATTGACATTCGATAACAGGGCTTTTACTTTCGCATCGTTGGCCATGACAAGGGAGGAGAAACATTTGCCTATAAGTGCGTCCGTTTTGTTCGAGATATTCCCCTTTTGTATTGTATTTGGGTGAGTTAAAATTGCGATCACTTGTTTTACACGCGCCTTCTTGATGTTTCGTTCTAATATTCGATCATTATATCGCTTATTATTAGCTACATGGTTCCGATTATCATTAAACGAACAGGTAGTTGATGATTAGTAATAATTATGATCAGTTCTCCACGTCGAAATAATACGTAGTCTATAATAATATACTTGCCTGACTTCGTCATAACTATCCTCAACTTCTTCTGAATCACATTAAATATTCATTAATAAAATAACATTAAATTAAATAATGAAGCTTAAACTTTAAACTGAAACACACTTGGCTTAAGTTTCACTATATAAAAATATTTAGATACTGTATTTAGCAGTAAAAGATAGTCGACATGTTTCGAGTTATGAACTCATTATCAAGACTGACTACAGGAGAGTATTACATCTTATTTTATAAAACAGACAAAAGCAAAGGTGATACTTAAAAATTAATTTGTTCGTTTACAAGGGGTAATCGACTATTATGGGCGGAACTTATTTCGAGAATTTCAAGAAGGTCAAGGCGCTTTCCTTTTTACCTGAATGCAACTATTGGGTTTTGTTGAAATCCAGGAAATGATTCAATTTTATACAATGTTCCGAAAAGCCAGTGGTATAATCAAATAAAACTCAGTGCTTTTTATTCGTTCATTCATAGGTTGTTCACTATTCCATTATCGGAAAAAAAATTTCAAACCGAAGTAGGATCTAACTTCGATATCTCAATTCTCAAGAGCACACAATTTAACCATAAATCCATCAAAGACAACCGCACTTCTGTTTTGTAGCAGGTATAATAATAATAATAATAATAATATTTAATATAGAACATCAAAACAATATTACATTGAAAACTACATTACTACATTACATTACTATGTTACACTATGTTCTATATCCAATGAGCTGCACGATAAAATATAAAAAACTGTGTGTGCAGTAACTCCCAAATTAACAAAACTAATATACTATCTATATCCAGGCATGTCGAAAATGATGACCTACTTTGAGAGGTATTCTCCAGTATTCACAAAAATACCTCAAGCATTAAAATTAAATTTAAACCCGCTTTCTTTAATCCACATATCGATCCTTGGCTTACTTCTTTTGTACGTTCCTGCTTTCATTTGCAGGGGCAAGGCATTAAAAGCCTTTGGGCCAGTAAAATGTATGTGTCTTTGCATGGCCAAGTGCCTGACAGAGGGAAGCAGTACATTCTGTTGAGACGCACCCCTCGTGTTTAATTGATGCATTAACATGAAGTTGTTCCAATGTAAGAAAATCATAATTTTTAAACAAGAGACCAGATACTCAGAATTTGATACAGCTTGAGTTGGATGGCGTTGAGATCAACTTGTCAGACCAAGCAAAAAATTCAGGACTGATTATAGACCAGAACATAAAGATTTAAAGGTCATATCAGTTCACTTCTTCAGAAGTGTTACATGAGAATGCGTATGCTTTATGCCAACAAGCACATACTGAATTTCAAAATGCGTAAAAAGCAAACCGAAACTTTGGTTCTTTCAGTTTTGAATTATTGTAGCATTGTTTACTACCCTTGTCTCGACCAGGAATCCCGAAGTCAATTGCAACGCATTCAAAATACATGTTGTAGATTTATTTTCGACCGAGGGAGATATGATCACATTACACCTTGTTTCTCGCAAATTGGATGGTTAAAAATTAATCACGCCTTGGTCTAAAGCTCCTTCTTACTTGTACAAAAAAATCGTTTTTAGAAAATCAGTTCATAATGTCAACACCCGACATAATACTGTGACAATGCCACAGCATTCCTCTGCCATGTTCGAGCGCTGCTTTACTTATAATTTAGTAAAGTACTACAACTCTTGTGTGTTCACTATGTCTATTTCTTCATTGTCTAGATATCGGCATACTCTTAGGGACTTACTCTTGGTCAGGCAATGAAAATGATAATGATGATGATATGTATGTTACTATCTCTGTATCTGTGTTTTAGTATTTATTTTTATTGTAGTGTTCTTATGATGTTTATTTTATAGCTAATTTACGTGTTAACCAGGTAGGTTAAGAGTTGAAGAGTAGCTTTAAGCTAATCTTCGCCTGCCTGGGCAAATGCTGTGTATACGCATTTGTGAAATAAAGTTATTTTATTATTATTATTATTAAGTTAATACAATTAAATTATTAGCCACTAATAACGGTTACAATGGAAGTCTTATCGATAAGCTCATTGGGAAAAAACGAATAAAGAATGTTTTGCATTCAATGTCCCACACGCAAACTATTAATGATGAACAAAAATACTTCCTATTAAATTATGCGCCGAATTTGAGTAGCAAAATTTTTTTTTTTTAACAGACTATCGCAAAAATAACGTTAAAACAATTTGTACAAATAAAAGAAACTTGAAGTCATTCTTGGTCAATAATAAAGAAAAATCTGACATCGGAGAAAACATTCGTGTTGATGAACATAACAAGTCAATTTTACCAAATAAAAATACCACTGGCTTCTCCGAACATTGTATAAAATTTAATCATTTCCTGGATTTCAACAAAACCCAATTGTTGCATTCAGGTAACAATGTAAAGCGCCTTGACCTTCTTGAAATTCTCGAAATAAGTTCCGCCCATAATAGTCAATTACCCCTAGTAAATGAACAAATTGATTTTCAGGTATCACCTTAAGTCTGTTTTATAAAATGAGATGTAATACTCTCCTGTAGTCAGTCTTGATAATGAGTTCATAACTCGAAACGTGTCGACTATCCTTTACTGCTAAATACAGTATCTAAATATTTTTATATGGTGAAACTTGAGCCAAGTGTGTTTTATTTTAAAGTTTACGCTTTATTCTTTATGATGTTTCACCAAGTGATGTGCGAGAATTCAATCTCAATTATTAAATTAAATGCTTATACAACTGACGCGCACTCCTAGCAAATCTGTCGCGACTGTTGCACGTTTTTTGGTATAGCTTTCAGTCACCAAGTAACTGAAGTGCTCTAAGAAACTTCGTTCCAAAAATCGACCTATTGGAGCATTTCTTCCAGTCCATTAGAAAATAATCTACCGGTAATTCTGTGCGAATGATTTTCGATGGAATATTAAATGATTCTCAGTGAATTCTAGAGTTGAATTTATTGGATATGAATTGAACATTGTTACAAAATTCAGGAAAACGGAAGTCTCATAAATCCCATATAAAACGTTCTATCAATTTGTGAAAATCTATTATGGGCGGATTATTAATGAATGTCGGTTCGTGTATTGAATAAATTTAGCGTTAAAAGGTTCTCTTCTTCATTGAATTGAAAAGGTTATTTTCTGAATATGAATATTGAAACTTTCTTTCAGTTCTGACATGGTGGTAAGAAGTATAGGTAACTCTTTGATGGTTATAATGCCCGATTTGATTGGAAAGAAGATAACGAACTGGTTCGACCTGGTTAGACCTTTGACGGCTTTTAAATTTCAAACAGTAAGTTAGGTATTATTAATGGTGGTTCTGGAATGGGGAGAAAGGTGGAAGACATTGTCATTTGAACCGAACATTTTTGCAAAAAAAAATTAATTACTCTGGTAACTCTGATTTGAATATATTTAGTTGAGAGTGGCCAAATATTTATCGAGAAGAATGAAATTTAAATATTTTTTGCTTTTTTTAAATACAACTTTTTATCAGAATATTTCGTTCAATATGAAGTATAAAAAAATTCTGAATATAGTTTGATTTTTAATTTGAGGCGGATTACGTTTTACATTACTTCTTGTATTGTGGTATTGTGGTTTCCACCCTTTCTTCGATTTAGGTATCAACTTTGAAATGACACTATATATATATATATATATATATATATATATATATATATATATATATATATATATATATATATATTTACACTCACGGACAAAATTATTGCATATTTTATTTAAGGTCTAAATTTTTTTCCCTTTAACACTTTTGGGATTTCGGTTACTAAATCTGTTATATTGGAGTGTTCTACGTATATTGCAATTTATTGCAGATAAAATAATGGTAAGACATAGCTTTTATAACTGAATTAGCGATAACTTGAAATTATAACTGAATAAGCGGAAAGCTATAATCGTAGCTTAGTGTTCCTTGATGACTAAAATAATTTTCAGAATGACATTTTCAGTTCATTATTTCTTCAATCTGTAGTTTCAGTTAGTGAGATGCCACGTTTGAATGAGTTAGTTGCGGTTAAAATTGTTTGTTTAATCAATGAGGGGTGTAGACAAGAAGATATTGCACAGATATTGAATATCCATCAATCGACTGTTTCTCGCGTACTAAAACGTTACAATGAGACTGGAGGATACGAAAGGCGGCCTGGTCAAGGACGTAAGAGAATTGCAACGCCAAGCGCTTAGTGCTACGCATCTAAAAAATCAATTACTAAATGCATGGCAAGTCAATGTTTCCACCAAAAAATTAATAAGGAGACTTAAGGAGGTCGATTTAAAGCCAAGACGTCCTGCTAGAGTTCCTCGGCTCCTTCCACGCCATAAAATCGGACAATTTGCAAGAGCACATGCTGACTGGAATGAACATCAATGGGGAAAAGTTCTTTTTACAGACGAAACAAGAATACAATTATGGAAGCCTGATGGACGTAGTCTAGTATACAGAAGGCCAGGAGAACGTTTTGCAGAATGTAAAACATAATCTTAGCTTTGGTGGTGGTTCCATTATGCTATGGGCTGGCATTAGTTGGTAGAGTCGCACAGAGCTCATTGAAGTGAATTTATGAATGAATGCTGACTGGTACATACTTAACATCCTTGCAGGACATGTTATACCATATGCCGGCTTTATTTGATATAATAACTTTGTGCTAATGTACGACAATGCCCGTGCCCATGTCGCAAGAAAGTAAACCAGTACATCGAGGATGTAGGGATTGCAAAGCTAGAGTGGCCACCATATAGTCCTGACGCAAATCCCATAGAACATGTATGGGATAACCTGAAAAAAAATATTCGAACACGAAATCCAGCTCCTAACTTAATTGCAGAATTAAGGATTTCTGCACAGGAAGAATGGAATCGAATACCACAAGAAACCATCAAAGATCTTTTGCGCATTATGCCTAGGAGAATGCAGGCTATCGTTAGAGGTAGATAAAGTAAAGTTCGTGTGACTTGTGGTGGTAGGTCTTGTGTTAAAGTTTTCAGGTCGCGCAATGGCCTCTAACATGACCTAACGACTACTAAGTAGCCGGGACCACCATCTTAACGTGTCTTCCGAAACACGGAGCGGCGATTAAATTCGTTGGAGTGGCCCGGGGATCGAACCCGGTACCTTGCGGTTAGCAGTCCACCACTCTACCGCTGAGCCATCGCCGCTCAGCGGTTAGAGGTAGATGAGGAAATACTAAGTACTAAATTGTTATCATTTTGTCTTAAACTAATGTATCGTGTCGATGTTGTTGCTCTTTCCTTATTGAACGTTATTATCAAAAACAGACCATTTCACTAATTTCTCTACGAATCTGTTCTAAAGCTTCAATATGTAATTAATTCGATTATTAATAACGTAGAACACTCCAATGTAACAGATTTAGTGACCGAAATCACAAAGGTGTTAAAGGAAAAAAAATGAAGACCTTAAATAAAATATGCAATAATTTTGTCCGTGAGTGTATATATATATATATATATATATATATATATATATATATATATATATATATATATATATATATATATACATATAGGCAGGTTGTTCCATTTGCCAGGAACAACTAGGTGCAAAATTTGAGTATTTATTGAGATCAATTTTCGATTTCAATAAACAATTTTAAATTTGAAAGATTCATATTGATTTCTCTGAAACGAATCATAAGATCTTGATGTTTTTCACGAATTAAAAGTGAAAAAAGGTTTGCCTACGGAGGTTTGACAACTAAAAAAGAAGTAATAATATTAATTGATGCCTCCCTCAACTTAAAAATCGACTTGTTTTTGGATTCTTTTCAAAAATTGGTATGAAACGGAATGTTTAGATAATAATTTTTTAAATTTCATAAAGCTGTCGAAACCTAAATAGAATATTTATGGATAATAGATATCTTCATATACGATTATCATCGGTAATTTATTAAATCAAAACAAATCAAAATATGCTTTATTGTCTTAAAATTATACACTTTATCGACAAAGCGAAAAATATAGGAACTAAACAGTGTAAAACATAAAAATAAACACACATTAATCAAAAAATATACAAACTAAACAATGTAATACCCAGAAATAAAAACACATCACACCACATTTCCCTACAAAATATATACAAACTTATATATACAATGGAATCGAAAGTGTCAAATCCTCATCAATCGAAGCTGATGCCTGTGTCATTCAATTTGGTCATATAAATCAATCAATGCTCAGAATAGTGGTCCTCAAATTTAATTTCAACAACATTGAATACACAGTCAATATGAGGAAGCTATACTATGTATATTATTGTAGGAAGTTTATTGATAAATTAGTGAAAATGATATAAACGTAATTTCAGATTTTAAACAGGACGAATAACATCTTCGAATTAGTGTCTGTCGAGCCGATAATAGATGATAGTTCTAATGAAAATGCTTCACAAATACTCTACAGCAACGACATGGAAGTAACTGAAGATAAAAGTCTCAGACTAAAAGGTAACTACCTACTCCTGAAAATTTTCAATTTTATAATTTTCAACACAACATAATCTAAATAATTAAATTGTTTTCAATTATAACAATTTTTCCTAAGTATTTATTCGAAAGGAAATATATTAGGCCAGTCAGTTGAGAAAATCAATCGACAATAATTCCAAATGTTTTCAATCTTTAATGTAGGGTCGGGAAAGAGTTAAAAACAAACTATGAAATTTTGCAACCTTTTCCGAAGTCCGGAACATTGTTAAAATTGCAATAACATTGAATTTTGCTGTATGCTTGTGAAAAAGATTCCAAAAGTTCTGCAAACTTGGAGTCGTGTTAAATATATTATTTCATATCACGCATCAAATTTGCAACCAATTTAAGGGTACGGAACATTTTTTTATTCAAAATTAACGTTTTTCTTTGATAAACTGACCAAAAAAAATTCCCAAAGTACTGAAGACTTGATAGATACTTCGGAAAAATATACCGAACAGTTGTATATATTTGCAACCTTTTACGTTGACCGGAACATGTTTATTTATAAGTTTTTCAATTCGTGGTCATTTTTTCCGGCAAGATGGTCTAGAAATAATTACAAAAGTTTTGAAACTTGGTTGCAAAGATAGATAGATAGATAGATAATTTATTCATGTTAACACAAATTTTTCAATTGTTTACATATGTCAGTCATCAAAAGTAAAATTAACAAATATTCACACACAAGGATAAATGCTCAATAAGCCAAATGAGAGTAAATATACACATCACAAATAATATAAAAATCACAAAAAAAACAAGCATCTGACAGAAAAGAAATCACATCGACATTTCAAACTCTAAAAACTCTCCAACTGAGTAAATGGCAGTTTTCATCAGATTCCTCTTTACAATAATCCTGAACTGATCGCTTGTGAGATCCTTCAGCCATAACGGAAGCTTATTGTACATGTCTACAGCATAAAAATTCCGGCTTTTTTGTGATTTTCCAAGCCTCACATGGTCCTTTCTAATCAATGACTTAATTCTGGTGTTGTGAAAATGGGTATCGGAATTAACCTTATACAAACTCTTCCTTTTGTGCACATACATCAAACTTTCTAATACAAAAAATGAAGGAAAAGTTAAAATTTTAAGCTCCTTGAACTTATTTCTACAGCATTAACGATAACCAAGACCGCCTACTATTCTCACTGCTCGTCTTTGTAGTCTGAATATAGTATCACGCTTGGCACAATTACCTCAAACAATTACACAATATCTCAGATGGGACTCAATCAAAGCAAAATACACCACTCTGAGAATACCTGGTGACAGCGACGCCGCCAAAACTCTAAGAGCAAATGTGTTCCTACTGACCTCAGATGCTACACTGTCCCCATGGATACTCCAGCTAAGGTTATGATCAAGGTGAACTCCAAGAATCTTCACACTTGCATTGGATGGATCAGCCTTACTTCTTAAACTAAGAAGAAGCTGATGTGTCTTAGAATTATTCATGCTTAGTTTGTTCCCCGCGAACCATTTAAATGCCTTCATCAATGCTTCCTCAGCTGTCTCTCTCAAAACTCCAATATCATATGACTTGACTGATAAAGTGGTGTCATCAGCAAAAAGCAGTGTGTTAGTTTCAGGCATGAAGTCAGGAAAATCATTCACATAGATCAAAAACAGTATGGGAGCCATGATAGAGCCCTGAGGCACACCCATCCTCAATGGCCGCAACTCCGAATACACACCATCCACATACACTGCTTGATATCTGTCAGTTAGAAAGGAGCATATCAAACTTTTTGATGTCTCATCCAATCCATACCTTTCAAGTTTGTACAAAAGTTCGTCACGAGAGACACAGTCAAATGCTTTCGTTAAGTCAAGAAACAATGAGAGAGAGTGCTGCCCAAGCTCAAAACATTCCAGAGTGGAATTAACAAAATTCAGGATAGCATCACACGTATCTCTGCCCTTCCTAAAACCATACTGCTCTGTTGCAAATAGCCGATTCTTCTCAAAGAAATCAACTATTTGTCCACATATTAACTTTTCTATAACTTTGGAGAATACAGGTACCAAGGAAATGGGTCGATAATTAGTAATTTCACTCTTATCACCTTTCTTGTAGACCGGAATAACCTTAGATACCTTTAGTATCTAAGGTTCAGAAAACATCTATTCTGATGCATTTGCAAATTTGCAAGCTTGTACGCGGTCCGGAACTTTATGCAATTTGCAAAAATATGATTTTTGGATTTTTATAGTTTTGCAAATTGCATAAAGTTCCGGACCGCGTACAAGGTTGCAAATTTGCGAATGCATCAGAATAGATGTTTTATAAATTTGCAACCAAGTTTCTAAACTTTTCTAAACATCTTGCTCGAAAAAATGACAACGAATTAAAACAATGATAAATAAACATGTTCCAGTCAACGTAAAAGGTTGCAAATTCATACAACGGTTTGGTATATTTTTCCGAAGTATCTGTCAAGTTTGCAGATTCCTTGGAATTTTTTTGGTTAGTTTATCAAAGAAAAACGTTAATTCTGAATAAAAAAATGTTCCGTACCCTTAAATTGGTTGCAAATTTGATACGTGCTATGGAATAATATTTTCAATACTACTCCAAGTTTGCAGAACTTTTGGAATTTATTTCACAAGCAAAAGGCAAAAATCAATATTATTGCAATTTTAAGAATGTTCGGGTTTTCGGAAAAGGTTGCAAAATGAGATTTGTTCCTTTCTCTATGTAGCATTCACTTGACCAAAGTTTAAAAACGTTTGGAATTATTGTTAAATTTTCTAGAATTGATTGAAAATTAACAAGGTAAGTAGGTACTGAATTTTAATTTTCTTCAGTTGAATATTTGGTGAGTGATTCGAAAATGAGATTTTAGATTTTTTAGTGCTGACCGACGCAAAAAAAGTTAGAAATATATTGAAACAACAGAAATGCAGTTTCAGAAAAGGGTCTCAATAATACCAACCATATCTACTTATTGGACATAATTATAATTGCAGCGGTTTTTGGAAGAAAAAAAAATTGAGAGGTGTCAAGGGACACCCGGATGGAACGAAGTTCCTTTCGATTAATTAGTGAAGGAATTGTAATAAAATTTTATTTTTTTAAGTAATTATAATATTTTTTTCCCGTCGACCTCTAAATAAAAGCTTACTTTAACGTACACGAAATTGATCATTAATGACCCATTTTAATGTGCAATTTCTCCTATTTTAATGTATGATTGTCATGGGCAACCAAACACAGAAGTATTCAGCACGGAATAGTTGAATTATTCTGTGTCTGTACTGTTATTCCACAGAGAAAACGAATTCATAATTTATTAAAACAATGGTTAAAAATAACAATTTACACATTTATTATAAAAAATATCCACGTTTCGGTGGAACTTCACCTTCTTCAGATGCTAATGGCAAACTAACTATGATTCTCTGTTATATCGAAAACAAGAAATGACAAATTATGTAGAAGGGGTAAATACAAAGATGGTTACAAATAATTATTAGAAAAGGAAAAACCAATTCTGAACTGCTAGTCAGGTAGTTCGATAATTTTGAAAAGATTGAGAAGGGGGCTTGAAATATGATCGATTTGGATATTCAATAGGAGACCGGAATGCTTGTATTTATTTATCTGTAACGATTCTAAAAAATTTAGTTTAATTCCCTTACTTTCAGCATTCAATATTTTAAGATCGAAATTGAATGTGTGATTTTCTTGGATTAAATGGTTTGCATAATGTGAATCCGACTTCTGATTAACAAAGCTACGTTTGTGTTCTGAAATTCTAGTTTGAAAACTTCTGAAAGTTCTACCAATGTAAAACTTATCACAATCGCCACAATTAATTTTATAAACTCCTGATTTATTATCTTTGTGAACTTTGGATTTATTATTTTTTATATGATTTCCTAAATTATTACCGGTACGATAAGCAATGTTAATGTTGTGCTTAGATAAGAGAGATTTAAGTTTTCTACTTGAATTTCCGATGAAAGTGAGGCTGTTGTATTTGATATTATTTTTAGTAAGGGGGTACACCTGGTTAATTGCAGAAGTTTTCAAACTAGAATTTCAGAACACAAACTTAGCTTTGTTAATCAGAAGTCGGATTCACATTATGCAAACCATTTAATCCAAGAAAATCACACATTCAATTTCGATTTTAAAATATTAAATACTGAAAGTAAAGGAATTAAACTTAATTTTTTAGAATCATTACAGATTAATAAATACAAGCATTCCGGTCTCCTATTGAATAGCCAAATCGATCATACTTCAAGCCCCCTTCTTAATCTTTTCAAAATTACCGAACTACCTGACTAGCAGTTCAGAATTGGTTTTTCCTTTTCTAATAATTATTTGTAACCATCTTTGTATTTACCCCTTCTACATAATTTTTCATTTCTTGTTTTCGATATAACAGAGAATGCCATTAGCATCTGAAGAAGGTGAAGTTCCACCGAAACGTGCGTCATGCGTTATTTTTTATAATAAATGTGTCAATTGTTAATTTTAACCATTGTTTTAATATGTTTATTAATTTACACCAAGTATCGGCCCAATCAATCCATAATTCATAATTCAAATCGAAAAATTTAACTCTACATTCCACATATTCCTTATCGGATATTGTAGGTAATGTTTACTATTAAAAATGTCACATGTCTAATATTCCATCTATGAATTTCTCAAATTGTTCCATCGGGAGCATAAATATAAATATATCGAAATGAACATAGAAATTTATATTGTGTCAAGTGCGTCTGTCATGCAAAATAAAAATTTATTTAAATCAAGAATTTATACTCAATTCATGATGAGGTCGACGGAAAAATCTTGTAATAAACTCGTTTATTAATGTAGCGATTAATGGTCTCGAACTATTAACGCGCTCGCTCCGCTCACGCGTTAAAATATCTCAACCATTAATCGCTGTCATTAATGAACTAGTTTATTAAATAACTATTATTATCAACAAATATAATGTAATATAAACTTAATCAGTAGGTTCAATTTTAGTAATAATTGGCTTGTGGTAACTGAAGTAGGAAACATATTTTCGGGATTCTATTTTATTTAAATGTCTGTATTATGTATTATTATTGTCTGTATAAAATCTCTACTTACCTAACTCCATCAGCAATATCCGGAACTTGTGCAGAAACACTGTCAGGATTCATTATTGTTATTATTTTTTATTATTTATTATGTACAAAAAACCTGTATACACTCAACAAAAATAATAGTCGCGATACCACACTGTTCAATGCGAAATAGAAAGACGAAACGAAAATAACTGGCTTGATTTCTATAAGAGAGAGAGAGGCAGACAGAGAAACACGCGCACGGCGTGCGCGCGCGTTTAAGACCAAAAGTGTCGTTACAACTTTTGGTCTTAATTTTATCCGTCTAGCCCCCTTTCGCAACGCGCGATAAGGAACTTCGTTCCAAAAACTCAATTTTTATATTTGTAATTCAGTTTGATATTGCCTTTATTCAACTCATATTTCAGGGCAAATGATTTACATGGATAACTGGAAGATGATGATGTATCTGGGAACTCCAGTGATGCCAAATTTGAACTCCTTAATCAACTCCGGACTGTACATAAACGATTTGTCGATGCATGATTTCAGCAGGTTAGTTATCGCCATTTTTTCATTTTCCATTCGATTTCTCGATATTTCATCCGTTTCAAATTGACTTCCGTTCGCCAGGGATCAGTTTTTCTCTGAATCAATCATTTTCGCGTGAGTGAACTCTAAAAGATAGATTAATCCTACGTAAGGAAAATGTTGCTACGTAGCTGATATGGTATCAAATTAATTGTGATTTATTTTCGAACGATCATCGATTTCACCTTATTTTTCAAGAGAATATTGGAAATATTGAAACAATAGATTGGAAAAATGCTCGAGTAAGAGGGCAACCATGGAGTTATTTATTTCAGAACGAGAAACGAAAGAAAGAGCTCGACAATGAAATTCAATAGGAACAGGTTGGAACTAAGTTATTTTCGCTTAATGTTATTTATTGAATGGCACGCCTAATGAAATAAATTAACCCTCTCGCTCACCTTGTCCTCAGTTGAGGACAACCTACTTTGGAATTTTTCCTATGCAGTACCGCTTGATCTTACTCCTCTGTCATATTGTCCTCAGTTGTGGACATCATATTCTTCCAAATGATTATATGTGCTGCCATCTTTAAGCTGATCAAAAAAATAATCATGCATTTGAAATATGGGATTCCGTAGGGTAGCTATGACAACAGTGTAGCGCTCTACTGTTTATTTTTTGTTGGCTATATTCGTTAGAGCATGTATTTGAAAACTATTGGTTTACGTTCAAAATAAGTGTAGACTTGTTCCAAACCAATTGAGTTAGGTGATTTTTGTGCATACTGTAATCAGCGATTTTTGAAAGTGTGGCGTACTAGTTTGAGGACATTGTGAACTAGCGGTAAAGGCAACATCTAGGTGAATATAACAGCACTTTTATTTCAATTCTGCAAAAGTTAAATTTAATACACTTTAGTACTTCGAAAATAGGCGCAAAAATAATATAAATAAATATATTTAATAAAATAAATAATGGAACGTATTGATATTTTACCATCTAAAAATATTTCTGAATTTTTTTTCCTCCATCAGCTCATGATGTCCTCAATTGAGGACATGTCATAGTGCCCAAACGGAGCATTTTGAAAATCTGAATTCAACATCAAAAATTTTCAAAAAATCATAAGTTGCATTACAGAAATTTTCAGATTTTTCGCTCCAATAGTTTTAATTGGTGACCGAGAGTGTTAAACACGTTGGACAGTAATTAAATGAACACTGTCGAAAGATACTTCAAACGAAGTATCAGATGCCCTATATGTCTGTTGGAATTTCAAGTTAATACCTAGATCTACCAATTGGTCATCCCCATAACTCAAACCAACGCCTGGGAAAAATGGAACTATCGCTTTATCTTTTTTTAAAAACCGTATTATTTCGTATTTTTTGTAAAATTCATATAATCTCTAAAATACCCTCATGTTCTAAAGGCGTAAAAGATCGGTTCTATTTGCATATATAAAGTTATTTGAATTTGGAAAGTGATCAGAAAAAAAAATTTGTATTGAATATTCTGGTGTGTTCAAAATCAAACTGATCTAGTCAAAATTAATAGAGTTTCTACTGAATATAATGAATATAACAAATTTAATGGTGTATCCAACATCGAATATTTCTGGAAAAGGTTCAGCAAAGTCGTAATAAAAACACATTTAATGCAATTTTATTCAAGAATAAAGTTTAAACTTTAAAATAAAGCACACTTCGCTTAATTTTCACCATATAAAAATATTTAGATACTGTATTTAGCAGTAAAGGATAGTCGACACGTTTCGAGTTATGAACTCATTATCAAGACTGACTACAGGAGAGTATTACATCTTATTTTATAAAACAGACAAAAGCAAAGGTGATACCTGAAAATCAATTTGTTTGTTTACAAGGGGTAATTTACTATTATGGGTGGAACTGATTTCGAGAATTTCAAGAAGGTCAAGGCGCTTTCCTTCGTTGCTTGAATGCAACAATTGGGTTTTGTTAAAATCCAGGAAATGATTAAATTTTATACAATGTTCGGAGAAGCCAGTGGTATTTTTATTTGGTAAAATTGACTTTTTATGTTCTTCAACACGAATGTTTATATTCCTTCCTGTTTGTTCAATATAGAAAGCAGGACATTCGTCGCAAAATATTTTGTAAACACCACTGTTTTCTCCGATGTTAGATTTTTAAGTTAAGTTTAAACTTTATTCTTTATGATGTTTCACCAAGTTATGTCTGAGAATTCAATCTCAATTTTATTCTAGTAGTTTTACTTTGTAGAATTCATTTATCGAAATGTCGAAAAGTTACTAATAGTTGAATTCCGTCTATTTCTTTTCATCTTATGAAGAGAAGAATTAATTTCTCGTATGCGTTCAAAGATCTCCAGAATTCCGTCGATGAAAGGAAGTATAAATGACCGTACAAGTTTCAAATTATATTAAGAATAATAAAGTGGTTCATAAGATGCAATTTGTCAGGAGTAATCATATGAGGGAGCCACAAATCGAATCATTTGACCCCAAACTTGTGTTATTTCGGCGATCGTTGAACCTTTTCCCTTCCCCAGGGATCTAATGTTGGCGGGAACGCAACAGTCCGTCGAACTGAAATTAGCCCTGGATCAGGAACAGCAAAAAAGCAAGAAACTGGAGGAGAGTATGAGAAAATTGGATGAGGAGATGCGAAGAACGGACGAACTGCTTTATCAGATGATTCCGAAACAGGTCGCTGACAGACTGCGGAAGGGAGAAAACCCCATTGATACTTGCGAGGTAGGCTTTGTTGGGCCACTGAAAAGGCTCGAAGCATCGTGGAACAGGTGAAACTTTCCCTTATGATCGGTTCATTGACTGATTCTACCACTGCCTGTGAAAAAAAAGTAAATTATTATAAATATAATTGAAGTAAATATATATATATATATATATATATATATATATATATATATATATATATATATATATATATATATATATATATACAGGGTGTCCCACCAGGAACTGCATCGATGGATATATGAAAAACTAAACATAGGAAATATCTGAAATTTTGGCTGTGTACTAATGTCGATGGGGGACATCCGGCTAAAATATTTTCAAGGTGATGGCACTTTCGGTTATACCGGAAGTAGGTATCAGCTTGCTTATTTCAAATGGGACACCCTGTATATTATTAAATTTTTGGATTCTTCACAAAATTCTAGATAGATTTTACCTATCTTCAACTGTTTCGGAAATATTTGAATTTATTTGTCAAAAATTACGTATGCAGATCGAATAATAATCATATTTTTCTTAAAAAAAACGGTATTACTGCCCAATAAAGATAAATTTCCTAATAGAGGTGGTTCTGTTTTAGCGTAAGATGAATAGTATTTTGACATTTAATATACAGGGTGCTCAGGAAAGTATTACAAAAATGGATGTTGAAAAACTGCAAAAAGTCCATTTTTTCAAATGAATACCTACAACTTTTATTATTTTATTCGATTCAGTATCAAAAATAAGGGCTACTTTGTATCAGGTCGCCTATTCCTAAATGTTATAGTTTTCGAATTATTTGCAAATTAATGGTTTCTGGTTAAAAAAAAATGATTTCCTGAAATTTTGTAATAGTAGGCGAGTGATGCCATATTTGTTCTCGGCCAGGTTACCATGGAAACAAATTCCAAAGAGATGTCATTATTCGAAAAATTATTATATATAGTAGCACAATCATTCCAAGTCGTTTGAATTATACAAACGAAGATTACCTGAATTTGTTTATTATTTATGGAGAGTTTAATAAAGTGATAACAAGAATATGTGATATTTTTGCTGCTCGGTATCCGCAAAAAACCAAACCATCACCAAATAGGTATGGTTTAATTTTCTGCGTATTGCTTTTGACAAATCCAACATTTATAAAATTTTGTATTATATTTTTAACGGTACCTATTTGGTGATGGCTTGGTTTTTTGCGGATACGGAGCAGCAAAAATATCACATGTTCTTGTTATCACTTTATTAAACTCTCCATAAATAATAAACAAATTCAGGTAATCTTCGTTTGTATAATTCAAACGACTTGGAATGATTGTGCTACTATATATAATAATTTTTCGAATAATGACATCTCTTTGGAATTTGTTTCCATGGTAACCTGGCCGAGAACAAATATGGCATCACTCGCCTACTATTACAAAATTTCAGGAAATCATTTGTTTTAACCAGAAACCATTAATTTGCAAATATTTCGAAAACTATAACATTTAGGAATAGGCGACCTTATACAAAGTAGCCCTTATTTTTGATACTGAATCGAATGAAATAATAAAAGTTGTAGGTATTCATTTGAAAAAATGGACTTTTTGCAGTTTTTCAACATCCATTTTTGTAATACTTTCCTGAGCACCCTGTATATTAAATGTCAAAATACTATTCATCTTACGCTAAAACAGAACCACCTCTATTAAGAAATTTATCTTTATTGGGCAGTAATACCGTTTTTTTTTGAAGAAAAATATGATTATTACTCGATCTGCATACGTAATTTTTGACAAATAAATTCAAATATTTCCGAAACAGTTGAAGATAGGTATAGGACATTATATATAAAATCTATCTAGAATTTTGTGAAGAATCCAACAATGTAATAATATACAGGGTGTCCCATTTGAAATAAGCAAGCTGATACCTACTTCCGGTATAACCGGAAGTGCCATCACCTTGAAAATATTTTAGCCGGATGTCCCCCATCGACATTAGTACACAGCCAAAATTTCAGATATTTCCTATGTTTAGTTTTCCATATATCCATCGATGCAGTTCCTGGTGGGACACCCTGTATACTTGTGAATCATTATGAATTTTTGCTCTAAGTTGGGAAATGTTATAATAACCTCGTGAGTATCTAATTTCTTTATTAATTTTTTTAATCCATATCTCGTAACTGGTACTGTTATTTTTCATTAAATAAATAAATTGATTAATTGTAAGAAACAGCTCCTATAACAATAGCACTTTACAAGATAAATTCTTCATTGAAGGGTTAGCATAGTTGAAAAAGAAGTACAATTTGAAAATTATTCACCAAAGTTCACAGTTACCTAGGAATATCGCAAAAATTACTCACTAGAGTATTATTACATTTCCGAACTTAGTGCTAAAATTCATAGGGTTTTATATGAAATTGAAGATAAAATGAAACAGGCTTTGAAACTTGAATTTCATTTCATTTTATGGGGTTTTTGAACAAGCAAATTTTTTCATCAAGAAATACGTTTTTCCTTTAAATTGAGAATATAAAAGTTTTTCCTCTTTGGCACTTCATCGGTGGACACGCTATATATATATATATATATATATATATATATATAAATATATATATATATATATATATATATATATATTATATATATATATATATATATATATATATATATATATATATATATACAGGGTGATTCATTAATATGTGTAAATATTTCAACGGGAAAATTTTGAGCTCAAAATATGAAGATCTAACCCAAATTGCTTATACAAAATATTTCTTCTTACTGATATACAGGGTGTTTTATTCAGATTATTGAAAATTAATTTTGTTCATTACTTTAATGCTGCTTGATATTTCTTTATGATATTTGGCAGTAAGTTAAAGTAGTTTGGGACACATCGAATAATTGTAAAGAAGACATAAAAGTACATAAAAATCAAAAGAATTGTGCAGCCATATGTTCAACGTTAAATATCTCGAAAAATAGTGGCTCTAGCGTTACGAAAAAGGAGTGCCTTATTTACAGAGAAAATATTGGAGAATCGAAAAATTATACTAAAATGACAATTCTGCCAGTGGCGTGGAATTTAGGAAACGAAAACTCTTCCCGTGCCCCTGCCGTACGCCACTGGTAATAGCGAGAAAGTCTTCTTTACTATTATTTGATGTGTCCCAAACTACCTTAACTTACTGCCAAATATCATAAAGAAATGTCAAGCAGCATCAAAGTAATGAACAAAATTAATTTTTAATAATCTGAATAAAACACCCTGTAAATCAGTAAGGAGAAATATTTTGTATGAGCAAGTTGGGTTAGATCTTCATATTTTGAGCTCGAAATTTTACTGTTAAAATATTTACACATATTAATGAATCACCCTGTATATAAATATAAATGTATATATATATATATATATATATATATATATATATATATATTCAAAGAAATTTCAATTCCCCATTGAAAACAAACTTCATGTCCGTCTTTTTCTTGACATCCACCCTTAAAGACTGGAAAGAATGGAATAAGGGATCGAGTGGTACATGTATTAGGAGATGGAGACCCTTTATTAAACGGCCAACAAGGTCATCCGATTTATCACTCATGAATTTTTAATTTTGGCAACTGAAAACGAAATATTAATCCATTCAAAAGGAGACAGCAACAGTCATACGTCGAAAAATTATAGTGGAGTGCGCACTGAGAACTCCTTAAATTATACAAAATGTCCGACAACTCTTTGAATAGAACCTGCATTCTTGCATGGAAGCAAGCGGTGATCAGTTTGAATATTTATTGAAAGTGTTTCTAAAGGATATTAAAAATTCCAAAAATGAGGTAACATTGAAAAGAGGCTTCAATAACTTTCAAATGATATACCACTCGACCCCTCATTCCTTTTTAGTCTTTAAGTGTAGATGCCACGTGGAGTTGGAACTACAGGGTTGGAAAATATAGGCATATTACATCCAACTCGTAAAGTAAACTTCAATAATTTGGATGTTTTTGTTTTAAAATAAGAAATGCTTGAGAGTTGCTGTTATAGGAATAATATTCTTCATGCGAAATTATATAATAAATTTATATTAAAGTAGGTAGATGATTTTTTCTATTATATCGGCAAACTATTTGAAGACGACTGAAATAAATGAAAAAAAAGGTTGATTAAAAACAAGTGTAACAGTTACTAATTCAACTCGAGAATGCAGATATTTCCAAATTTCCGTTTCAGATGTTTGACTCAGTGTCCATTCTATTTTCCGATGTTGTAACATTTACGGAAATCTGCAGCAGGATCGCTCCCATGGAAGTTGTTTCGATGTTGAATGGAATGTACTCCATATTCGACAGACTTACTGAGAGAAATCACGTATACAAGGTGAGAAAATTAGCATGGTTCATGTGATTTTTAGGGTTTCGTACCCAAAAGGTAAAAACGGGTCCCTATTACTAAGACTTCGCTGTCTGCCCGTCCGTCTGTCTGTCACCAGGCTGTAACTCGAGAATCGCGCTAGCTAGACAGTTGCAATTTTCACAAATTATGTGTTTCTGTTGACGCTATAACAACAAATACTAAAAACAAATTAAAATGAATATTTAGGGGGGCTCCCATACAACAAACGCGATTTTTTTGAACTTTTTGGCTCGATATCAATAAATGGCAACTTGAAATATTTACAAAATACTCAGTTGTATATTTACTTTGATAATAAATAATAAAATTAAAATAAAATAAAACTTTAAGGGGGGCATGGTCATTGGTACGGAATCCTTCGTGCGCGAGTGCGACTCGCACTTGGCTGGTTTTTTATTTATTTGAATCGAATATATATATATATAGTAAAGTAAAGTAAAGTAAAGTAAGTTTATTAATATAGGTATCCTAATATACAATATATAAATAAATGTTACATCTTAACAATAATAACATTTTAGTAGAAAATCTGCTGAGAAAGAACACAAAATGACAACGAAAAACAAAACAAATGAAAATTATATTATTTTACATATTTTATAAGTCCAAAACAAGTGAAACGGTGCAGACGTGGTAAATAAACCCCAAACTGATTTAGATATATTTTGATTTTAGGTAATCTATAAGTAATTTTTTGAAATGTCTGATAGAACTGCTACTATATATATATATATATATATATATATATATATATATATATATATATATATATATATATATATATATATATATATATATATATATATATATATATATAACTATATATGAAAAACAGAATTCTTCGTGTTAACGACACACGTTCGTGGCAATAAAATGAAGTGAACTAGGACATTTATTTGAAACTAATCAATCCATCGATTGTGATAAACAAATTAACATTTCGAACAATTACCGTCTGGGGTAGATGTTGGTATTTCGATGCTTCGTGAACTCTTATAACCAGCTCCGCTAGGAGGTTTGTTTGATTAGTTTCAAATAAATGTCCTAGTTCACTTCATTTTATTGCCACGAACGTGTGTCGTTAACACGAAGAATTCTGTTTTCCATTCATTGCTACCTGTAAAAGGTATAAAATTGGAGCGCTTGTTACTTGCGGCGGGTGAATGTTGAATTACATCAAAATGGATGTATCAACTTTACTCTTGCTTAGCGATTATAGTAACCACCTTCGGGTGTCAGGACGTAAGAGTTTCGTTGCCGAAATGTTTTCTTCTATTCTGAAAGATGTGGTTCAATTGTTTCCGACTGGTGGCGCTGTGTCATATTTATATGTCATGGAGTTACTAGAAGAAATATGTATGACCGTTTGAAATGTTGGTTTGGTTATCACTCTAGGTGGATGGATGATACTGATGAGCCCCGATAAGGGCGAAACAGTCTGTCTATCAATTTCCATCGATTGTGATAAACAAATTACCATTTCGAACAATTACCGTCTGGGGTAGATGTTGATATTTCGATGCTTCGTGAACTCTTATAACCAGCTCCGCTAGGAGGTTTGTTTGATTAGTTTCAAATAAATGTCCTAGTTCACCTCATAACTATATATATATATATATATATATATATATATATATATATATATATATATATATATATATATATATATATATATATATATATATACAGGGTTGCGATAAAGTATGGAACCAAGTAAATATCTTTCGAACGAAAAGGAGAATATTCATGAAATTTTGCAGGTAAGTCCAATGGCGCAAAATGCATCTGATGTATGATTTTTTGTTGATAATATACTTCCGGTTGTACCGGAAATAGACCCTAAGTCGCTTATTTTAAATGGGATACCCTATATATTATTACATTTTTGGATTCTACTTAACATTCTAGGCAGATTCTATGCATCATGTCATATACCTAAGTCTAAGCGTTTTTGACATATTTAGGTTTTTATGTCAAAAACGACGATTGCAAGCCCTAATATAATTATCAGTTGTTCCTATAAGTGAGCCTTTTTTACTTACTTTGGGTTAGATTCCTTGTTGAAAAAGACCTACTTTAATAGATTTTGTATAATATTTGGATAACTAGTCATACAGGGTGTGCAAAAAATAAGATCTAAAATGAGATTGAGAAAACTGACAAAAATCAATTCAACTTCTTTTGAGTTTTTTACATTACCGTAAAAAAACGTTCAGATAAACAAATTGATGTTGTGTGTATGCATATGTAGTAAGTAATAAACGAGTATAACGATGATTTGAAATTCAAATACGATCGTCGCTATCCTAGATCTAATTGTTTAACGATTGAATGCAAAATTGCCATATAAAAATATGAAATTGGCAATATTTCGAAAACTTCAAATTTTAGGTGAAGATAACCTCATACAAAATTACCTTCTTTTCAAATGCTTAATACTGCAAAATAAAGAATATGGGGGGTTTCCATTTGAAAAAATTGATTTTTGTCAGTTTTCTCAATCTCATTTTAGATCTTATTTTTTGCACACCCTGTATAACTAGTTATCCAAATATTATTCAAAATCTATTAGATTGGGTCCTTTTCAACAAGGAATCTAACCCAAAGTAAGTAAAAAAGGCTTCCTTATAGGAACAATTGATAATTATATTAGGGCTTGCAATCGTCGTTTTTGACATAAAAACCTAAATATGTCAAAAACGCTTAGACTTAGGTATAGGACATGATGCATAGAATCTGTCTAGAATCTTAAGTAGAATACAAAAATGTAATAATGTATAGGGTATCCCATTTAAAATAAGCGACTTAGGGTCTATTTCCGGTACAACCGGAATTATATTATCAACAAAAAATCATACATCAGATGCATTTTGCGCCATTGGACTTACCTGCAAAATTTCATAAATATTCTCCTTTTCGTTCGAAAGATATTTACTTGGTTCCATACTTTATCGCAACCCTGTATATATATATATATATATATATATATATATATATATATATATATATATATATATATATATATATATATATATATATTTTTTTTTTTAATTTTAAATATTCTTAATATGTTTCTGAATGGTTCTATCGATCAAAACGCTATGTTGTTATTGTGTCGCGAAAGAAGTGATTCAAGTTTTGCGCAAAAGATTCCTTCAACTTGTTCAACAATGCAGTACTTGCTAGCAGTTCGGTTAGAATACTCTAAGTATTGCACTTCAGTTCCTAGGTAATTAAGATTGCATCGATAGAATTTAATCATTATTGCATCTGAAGAAGAAGAAGAAGAGCTTCGAAACGTGGACCATTCATTACAATTCAAATAATTGTTAAAACTGTTATTTATAATGCTTTATTATGACTAATTAGCGTTTGTGTTATATACAACGATAAAGAATTTAATATCTAATATTTGGCTAATTTTTGCTTTGTTATGTTTCGTAAAATAAGTTCCGTTGGTCCCAGGTAGAAACCATCGGTGACGCTTACATGGTAGTATCTGGCGCCCCAGAGAAGAACGGAAACCACGCAGAGCGCGTGTGCGACATGGCTTTGGACATGATCGATGCCATTACGGACTTGAAAGATCCATCAACAGGTAATTGAAACTTCTTCTTCATCACGTCCAAGTTATAATTCAGATTTATCACCATCAAATACCTTATCCGTATTGATACGGGACTTTCCGTTCTTTCTACATCTTTTAACTATTTTTAGAAACAATTTCTTGGGCTGAGTGAGACGAAAAATGATTCAAGTGAAAGCTCCTAATACTACACTCGCGAATTTTGGTTGTTACCCTCCAACTTCTAAACAGCTTGACCGATTGAAATGATTTTTTGCACAATTATAGACAATGTTGATGGAAAGGCTGTAGACTATATAAATAAAAAATAAATTGCACCACGGAGGAATAATCATCATAAAACTATTTTAAAATCATATTTCTCAAACTATGTCGGTGATAATTACCTAATTTTGGGCCAAAATGACGAACAATTGGACAAAACACTCAGGAATAATCACAGGAAAAACAAATACAAGCTTAATACAGTCCACGTGTTAATGGAATTTTTGATTTCGAAATCTTAAATCAAATAAAATAAACTCTTTAAATGAATCATTCAGCTTAACATTTCAAGAGCTTACTGCCTTGCAGACCTAGTATCGTTGTAACAAATATCACTTATCTTACAATCTGAGATATTCATATAGTTACATGAACGGCCAAAAATATTTTGAATAAATACTAAAATTGTTGTTGTGTAAATCGTTAGATAACCTTACAAAGATGCTGGTTATTTGCATATTAGCAACGGATACAGCTATTAGTTTCTGAGTAGAGCAAAAGACCTACAAGAGTTTGACCGACTACTTCGTCTGATTTGAATTTTTAGGGTATCTTTGTTTAGTACTTATTTCTCTAATACGTTTTTTCCATGAACACCATACAAGGAAACGTGACAACTATATCCTTCCCAAACATCACTTGGAAAAAACACTTACTTCTTTTAATTATATCGCCATTAAATTATTTAATAAACTACCTTCCAATTATAAGAATTCGCACAATGCAAAGTTCAAAACAACGCTAAAGGAAGTGTTATTGGAAGGATCTTTCTACAGCGTTGAGGAATTTTTGTCAAATTACTTTTGAGCGTCTGTTGCAGTTCAATGTGATGAATCTCCAGTGTTTTCTATGTGTATTTCGATATGTTTTTCTTTAATGTATTTGTAATGGTTAGTTGATTTTACACTCCATTTGTCTTGATATTGTTTCAATTTTGTTGACCTACTATCTAATTATTGATAGTGAATATACATATTTCAATTCTATTCTATACTATTCTTTGATTTGCGCGCGCCACAGCTCAACTAGCACAATCCACAGCTCTTTTGAACTGTTGTTTGGTGGATAGGATTTGTTCATTAGCTTCGTCTGTTTACATGTACCTACCTATGTTCAACTTTTAGTAGAAACTAAAAAGGTATACTTTTTAGGGATTCACTTGAAAATCCGAGTGGGGGTGCATTCTGGCGCAGTCGTGGCAGGCATCGTTGGCTTGAAGATGCCACGTTATTGTCTTTTTGGTGACAGCGTTAACACCGCTTCCAGGATGGAGTCGACTGCGGAGGAGATGAAGGTGCACATCTCGGAGTACACGAGGGCGCTTCTTCCTCCTGCCTTCGAAGTGGCCGAAAGAGGAGATATTCAGGTCAAGGGAAAAGGTGAGTTATTTCATTTGATTCAGTAGTCAGAGAACTATACTAAATTTACATAAGAAAATTTTCTGAATCTTCAATATAACATCAGAATAGATTAACTTAACAGGACATTTTGACCTTCTTGTCTTAGAACGAAGTTCTGTATCTTACGTTATACTTCAGAGACTGTTGAATGGAGGGTAAGCCAAAAATGTTTTGAAGTCACGACAGCGTTGCTAGGCGTCCGCGTCAGCAGTATTCATATAAGAGTATAGATATGTGTTTTGAATCGCGATCATTTGAACACGGGCGGAATGTTTAGTCTCAGATAGTGATAAATTCAATATGTAAATTAAAAGTTACGTCCTATAATTATTTTCTCTCGAGTATAGAAATATTATTGGAAATTGATTTTAATTTGAGAATTTTATTCATTGTACGTACCATAATAATAATATTAATGATTTTATTGTCTCACATACATTTATATACACATAATAACTGTATTAATCTTCAAGGCACTGCTGATCAGTTGAAAATGATGACAGAAGACAAACGCCTCACAAATAGAAGGAAAAAAAGAACAAAATCTGAACTATTGAATATAAAAGTAAATAAACAGCCTTATGAATAGAAATACTCCCAAAAATTTAACAAAATATATTGAGCTAATTAACCATGTAATCTTCTCAAAATATATTGTTTGACTCTAGTAAAACTAGAAAGAGACAAAACTGTAAAATGATCTTCAAGAGCATTTTACGAATTAGCAGATAAGTATATAAGAACAATTTAGTTGAAAATCACTTGTTCGATGTTCGGGTATGTTGAGAACTGAACCACCCCTCAAATCTCTAAAGTATAATAATCACGCCTTAAATTTAATTTTTTCCTGATGTAGGATGAGGAGTCTGTAATATTTTGTGCACAAAATAATGATACCCAATTAGATCTTTCATCTTCAACAACCTCATATATATATATATATATATATATATATATATATATATATATATATATATATATATATATATATATATATATATATATATATATATATATATATATATATATATATATATATATATATATATATATAAAATTCTCGCGTCACAGTTTTAGTTCCCATACTCCTCCGAAACGGCTTGACCGATTCTCATGAAATTTTGTGAGCAAATTGAGAAAGTCTGAAAATCGGCCAATATTTATTTTTCATCCCCCTAAATGTTAAGGGTAGTCCACCCCTAAATTTTTTTAAAAATTTTTTGGACAAAATTTTTTGTTTTTATTTTTTTTATGATACAGCATACAAAAATACATACAATCCTAAATTTTCACCCTTCTACGATCAACCCTTATTTTTTATTTGTTAAACTCCTTCGAAATGACTCGACCTATTCTCATGAAATTTTGTGTGCATATCGGTTATATCTGAGAATCCGACAAAATCTATTTTTCATCCCCCTAAATATTAAGGGTAGTCCACCCCTTAATTTTTTTCTTTATTTTTCTGACAACATTTTCTGTTCTATTTTTTTATGATACAGCATTCAAAAATATATACAACACTAAATTTTCACCCCTCTACGATCAACTCCTATTTAGATAGATAAAAATAATTTATATGGCAGAACAACGTTTGCCGGGTCAGATAGATAGATAGATAGATATGTAGATAGATAGATAGATAGATAGATAGATAGATAGATAGATAGATAGATAGATAGATAGATAGATAGAGATACATTAGCAGATAGATGAATATATAGAAAGACAGATAGATAAAAATAATTTTCATGGCAGAACAACGTTTGCCGGGTTAGATAGATATGTAGATAGATAGTTAGATAGGTAGATATACATCGGCAGATAGATGAATAGATAGAAAGATAGATAGATAAAAATAATTTATATGGCAGAACAACGTTTGATATATCAGGGGCGGCTAGTCAAAGGAGGCTAAGGAGGATAAGCCTCCTCAATAATATTCCGTGTATCACTAATATATTATATTGAATAGTCAGCATTCAGCATATTCATTGTAATCAAATCATATTATTTTATGCACCTACCTTCCTTTCAACCTACATTATATAATATAATTTATTAATTAAGATAGAAGGTATTTATATTTACTGCATTTCATTCATTTCAAGATTTGTGGCAACGCTGCGGAGGCTTAAAAAGGTATATTCTCAACGTTCATTATGCCTGCCACAGAAAAGCAAACAACGGTGCAAATACTTCGAATGAATACTTCATTGCAATAGAAAATCAAAACACATGTAAAAAGCAACACGGATAGGAACCCAGTCTCATACAATGTCGACCAATCACAACTATAGAATTTCGCGTGACATCGAATGAATTCGTTGGAAAGCATTAATTGAATCGTAGTGTGATCGTAGTTACTAATGGTCGAATACAGCAGCGTGTTTACTTATATTGCTCGCGTATTGTTTTAAAATGAGTTTGGTTACTGAAGTTAATTTCATAAATTTCAATGGTGACTTAGTGGAAGATTTGTTATCCCATAACTTTAGTGCAATAAGTTATGAGGATAAAGTTTTGATAAAAACATTGCGACCTACCCCTGAATTAAACAATTTGGCGCAGCCTAACAGACAACAAAACCGCGGTTTTAATACAAGGAATTATGAGAGACATCCTTGCCTAACCGGATCACAGGTAAAAAATAAATTATTTTGTTGGCAGTGTTTACTTTTTACTAGTGAAAAATGTCTCTGTTTGGGGCCGCTTAGGATTTGAGGATTTAATTCTATACCTAGTTGAAAGTGAGGAATTTTTCACCGATGAAGTAACTTTAAATACAGCACGCGGATTAATTATCTTACTTACAAGATAAGAAATTTATATATTTTTTAAACATCTTTAAATTAATTTTTGAACAAACAGAAATAGTTTTTCAAATCTTACAGCACAAGTTTTCAGATGTAATTTACTCACGAAATCGGCTCAAGTTTCTTTTGGAAAAAATTTCAGAATTTCGTGCAGAAATTTATTTTAAAAAACTATTTTCTGTATTTCAAACTACTGATGATACGACTCAATTTAGCCCAAAATGAAAGAAAGTCAGTTACGCAGATATGGAGCTTCACTATGAGCAAATATATTATGACATTTTGGATACTATTAGGGGTCGAATAGAAATAAGGTTCTCTGATTTGAAAGAACTGCATTTCTTCGACTTACTCAATAAAAATTTGTTGACCGGATTTTCGGCTAATTTTCCAGATAACCTTTTGGAAAATTTATGTCAAAAATACACTTTTTTTGATAAGGTGGCCATAAAAAGTGAACTGTGTGTTGTTTATAATGACAATGAAATTTTGGGGCAAAATGAAAATCATGTGAGGACTATTAAATACCTTTTCGATAATGATTGAATCAAGATTTACCCCAAGTTTATAAACTCTTATGTCTAATTGTTTCTATCCCGGTGACATCGGCTTCCGTAGAGTAGAGCGCTCGTTTTCCACTCTTAAGAGAATTAAAACTTATTTACGAAATTCAATGAGCCAGGATCGTTTGAAAAATATTAGTTTATTGTCTATTGAAAAGGAATTGGTAAAACTTTTGGCGAAAGACAAAAAATTTTATGAGGATATTATAGATCATTTTGCTAACGTTAAAGATCGCAGAATCCCGCTAATCTTAAAAAATATATAATAACTTTTTATTTGCTTTCACCAGCTGTTAACAAATTCGTTAAGTAGGTAGGTAGGTACCTATTTTGTGAAAGAAAAAAAATTGATGAATAGATGAATTGATTAATTGGCTGAGAAGAGTTTTTGTGAATATTGTAAATAGGAGTTGTAGGTCTCAAGGTAGACACTCGAAAGTGAAAACAAATGAATAGCTTAGGGTGCTTGTTTTACTTTGATTTTCTTCAAATTATAAGGCGGTTGACCTTGAAATCCTAAAAATTTTCGCCTATGGTGTATTTTTTAAAACCTCTTGTAGCCTCCTCAAACCAAAACCTCACGAGCCGCCACTGATATATATATATATATATATATATATATATATATATATATATATATATATATATATATATATTTGAATTGGTATTATCCCTATGTGAGTTCATATTTAATAAGATACAAATGAAAAAAACACAACTCCAATGGTTTTTAAATTTTCATCTGTTAATAGCTACCATTTCGCAAAATTTTCCTTCGCATCCACAGAGGGAGTGGGCGACAGGGGTTAATTTCAAGACATGTCAAACTTTGTGTGTCAAATTAAAATAAACACAATATAAAAGTGTAGTATTGGTTGGATACAATAATGGCTCTATAAATATAAAACACAAATAACAACGATATTCACATGCGGACATTAATAAAATACTATTTTTATCAATGTCCGCATGTGAATATCGTTGTTATTTGTGTAAGCTTGTATTTGTCTTTTATATTTAAAGAGCCATTATTGTATCCAACCAACACTTTTTATATTGTGCTTATTTTAATTTGACCATTCCAGTTGTGAGAGTTGTGTTTTTTCATTATTGTATCTTATTATATATATACATATATATATATATATATATATATATATATATATATATATATATATATATATAATATTAGTATTATATATATATATAATATATATATATATATTTATATATTACATATATATTTATATATTACATATATATATATATATATATATATATATATATATATACTAGAGTAAATAATTTATAGGAAGCATGAGAACATTCTGGCTGCTAGGAAAAGAAAACAGATTGCCTCTAGATCGTAATATGGAAACTCCTAACCTATCCATTATGAGAAAAACGGACATAATTGTGACCCCCACGCGGAGGAGGGACGAGAGGAGGGCGGGAAGCTACACTCCGATAACTTTCAAGGACGTGGCTAGAAGAAGTATCGCAAATTCTCCTATAAAATATTCGTCGGTGAAAGGTAAAGTTTGTTGTTTTAGGAATAATTCGATACATCCCGTTTGTTGGCATCTCTCAGGAATATTCAATTTTGAGCAACTTCGGTAACTGGGTTTTACGAAAATTCAATTTTTACTTTAATTCAGTTACTCCGATGTTCGAATTTAAAAGTATTCATTGTAGCGAACATATGTAAATTCTCTTTTTTATTATCCGATGTAATAAATAACTTAGCGAAGTGCAAATTGTTGGTAAAAACCTTTCGATCTTTAAGGGATATTTAAACAGTCTCCCTTTTCATACAATTTGGAATTTAAAATGAAATTTTGACTGAATTACCCGAAGTTCTTATTTTCACGGTAATAGAATTTCTTCATTTCTTCTATATTAGCTCCTTCATTGCAATTTTTTTTTGAAATTATGGATGGATGATTTAAACATCGAGTTTCTGTTATTCACTTGCATAGTAAATTTGTTTTTGAATAATATTTTATTGTAATGAATCAAGAGTAGCAAATTTTCAATTATAAATAAGATACCGGAAAAGCGCTTCCGAAATAAATAAGTTGTAGTCCGTTTGAAATGGCATAAATGATTTTTTCAAACTATTTTTTTCTGAACTATCAAAAACCTAAAATTTCTATTGAAGAATGTCGGATTTTGTTACGTGTATTAGAATCAATTGACTTGCTTTTCTTTCACATTTTAGTGAAACTAGAAAGGAAATTCATTTCAACATATCCTTTCGCAAGACCAATACTTCATTTAAATTATATTTTATTTTGTTTGAAATGTATTTGATCCATATTTACATTGATAGAATCTATCGTAACTTCAACAAAAGAATTAATGAACATAAAAGTTGTTTTCAAAATGATGATATTAATTCAAGTTATGCTTCCTACTTCCTAGATAAACGTTACTTTTTTAGGTACTATATATTTTTTTAATCTCAAAGTAGTGAAATTTGTTTCCATACCTAGATATACTTTTTGTATACCTACTATAACTTCTTTCAATCTATAGAATTGCTCATGCCTTGTACTAAAAAACATTTTAATCTTTTCCAGAATCTCGATCGAACTCAATCGGTGCATTTTATGCTTCAGGCACAAACCCATCGGATTTTTTCGGTTCTGGAGTTTTTGATATGAGTGGTGAGAATAGTTCGGACTTGTCGACAACCGACCTCGCGTTAAATTCACGTTGTCCGTTTAGGGCTAGATGCACAACTGCACCTCCAAGAACGGGACACAGAAGTGAAGTTAGTCTAACCCCTCAAGGGCAACCGTCTGATCTTCCTCCAGGCCAAATCGAGTGTAAAACGCCAGAAGAAGAAAATAGATCAACCTTCGTAGCTAATATAGAATCAGAACCAGATAAACGTATCGAAATGCAGCTATGTAAAGGAAGGCAATCATGTAGCGAAATGGAAGCAGGTGCTGATAGGAAACTATGTACAGAAATGCAACCATGTGAAGAAAAGGAAACAAAACTTTGTACAGAAAGGCAATCACGTAGAGAAAATAAAATAACAGGTGCCGATAGGAAGCTATGTACAGAAAGGCAACCACGTGAAGAAAAGGAATCAACTGATGCCGATAGAAAGATTTGCACAGAAAGGCAATCACGTAAAGAAAAGAAAATAACAGGTGCCGATATAAAGCCGTGTACAGAAAGGCATCCATGTGAGGAAATGGAAACAAGTACTGATAGGAAGCTATGTACAGAAAGGCAACATCCATTCGTAGAGAGGCAGCTATCATTTGACAGAATGTTGTGTATAGTTGATCAACGTTATAGTGACAGGCAGCAGTATACAGAAGGTCAGCTGTGTAAAGAGGTCCAACAGTGTGTAGGGCCTGCGATATGTGAAGAGCAGGCTTACAGTGTACTGGAAAGCATCCACGTATCGACACAAGAATCTGGAGAGATCGAAACAGCGTGTAGCAGTGAAACGTCGTCAAAGAACCAAGACGCGAGTATCTCTAGGCAAAATTCGGAGAATTGTCGAGAAGAAACATTAAACGCCGTGAAACCCCGTCAGTCGGACCACAAAGAGCCCAAATATGAATTTGGAAAAAGCATGCACGAATACGCGAAGAAGTTAGGTAGGTCAAAAAACGACAAGAAGATTCACGCCAAGGAAATACCACCTCCAGTTTGTGGTACGTCTAGTTCTGGTCATCATCATAGGAAAACTGGGGAAGATCACCATCATTACCTGAATTCTCATATCCACCAACATAATCCTCCCCATCAACAGTGCTGTTCTGGTTTTGGAACTGGTAACAGGCAACGGTTTCAAAGTAACGCTTGTGTGATATTTTAAATTTATTTCATTCTTATGGATGGTGTTTACCTCAGACAATTTCGTGGATAAAATTTGCGAATCAAGAAATCATTTGTTTTTATGATTTCTATAGTGGTTGAGGATGAATTGAAAATTTTTTTTCGAATATTATACGTTGCTATGAATATCACGATGATTAGCTATTACTCAAGTATAATACTTTCTATTTCAAATTACCGATAATTAAGGGGAATTCAGAGTCAATTCTACAAAAAAAACCTTTGAGGACATTTTTTCAGTTCCACAAATTTTTTTGTTTTTATTTTTCATATATTTGATTAGATACCTGTTTTGTTGTAATGGAATTCAACGTTATAACTCTAAACAAAAAAAATCTTGATATTCTTCCCATTTTGGAAACATGAATTTTTTTTAAAAAGATCAAAAAGTTTGATAACATTTTCTCATATTTTCATATTCCTCCCAATTAGAACCTTCAATTATTAAGAGAATATAAATTGTTATAAAATAACATTTTTTAAAATTAAATATTAGTATGAAAAGTAATAAGTAAAACACTTGTCTAAAAACCACAAACTAAAAAAATTTTTATTCGCCTAGTTTCGCCTTTTACAGCATTATCAAGGATACTGCTGTTGATAATAGTTTTCTCAGTTTGTGGACTTTTCATTTAAATATGAACTACTACAAAGTTGATTCATCGTCTTTCGATTTAAATAATTGTATAATTGTTTGAGTGTAAAAATAATTTTTTCCGTAAAGAAGAAGAAAGTGTTATAACATTTTTTGAAATTGAATATTTGAATGGGTAATTGTTTCGTTGTCCGAGGTATTTTTTACACAAAATCTTAGAACAAAAAGAAATTTTAGAAAATTTAATTGTTTAAAAGAACAGAAGTGTTATAGCATATAAGATAACAATTTCAGATTACCTTTTGATAAAACGAAGGCAGTTCTAAATACGGTTAAAAGAAAAGTTCCAAGTACATTTTCAATAACGCTTCGCAATAATGATTTTTTGATATTTTATCTGATAAAAGATGATGCAGAATTTCGAAAAACAAATATATGTTACCAATTGTTATCTAGTTTCATCTAAAAAAGATTGAAGTATTATGAACCATAACGTAAATTGAGCATTTAAGGTGTTTTTTTTTAATGTTCGAATGAATAAAAAGGATGCAATTAATTATTTTATGTGTGTTAGAACTTTGTTGAATTACTTTTTAATTTTAAATTTAAAAATCTGTAACTTATTATTATTGTTATTCCTTTACGAGATTTAACTGTGTTATATAGCCAATTTGGACATGAGAAATTATGTTTGAATGGAATTGGCATTTACTTGGTGAAAGTTCATATTCATAACATAAAGAAATAAAAAACTAGCTTTTCACAGGTTGAAATAAAAATCTATTGAGTAAACGCGTTTCGTCATAACATTGACTTCATCTCGTACTAGTAGTATTATTTAAACCTGTGAAAAGTAAGTAAGTTTTTTTTTTTTTTATTTCTTTATAAAGTTATAGAAATTATTTTATAATTCTAAAAAGTTGTTTTCTTTTATATTTGACATGTATGAAATGTTGTGATATTTCTGACCAAATAATGTATTTTCGTTTTAAGCTTAGTATATATATTTGTTCGAAAAAGTATAGCTGATCTCTAGTTTTTTAAAGTAGTTGTCTTCTTATCCTGAAATATTTGATAATTGTTTTATTTTTCTGAGGTCGAAAGTCATTATTTTAAAATGATTTTATTTTGTACAAAGTAGATTTAAGTGGATATATAATCGAAAACAATAATTCTCATAAATAAAAATGGAGGGAAATTTTGATTAGTTGAAAGTGTCAATAAATGAATATTACATTCGAATTTTCTTTGGAAATATTTTAGATAATATTTTTCATATCGGATTACGAAATTGTAAAATTAGAACGAAAATGTATTACAAATTGTCACTTTTTTCCCTGAAAGAATAAAAACTAGTTGAAATCACAGTTTTTTATAGCTTGAAAGTTATCCATTCTTAAGCATCAGTATTTTTGAATATTTTATCAATTAAACAAACTATCGTCTTCAAATCAAGAAGTTATATAATAAAACGTTATTTTTCTAGAAAAAGTTCAAATAACTTTTTTTAACAGTAATAATAAAATTAAGGGTATACATATTTATGAATAAAAACAATTCCATATGGGAATCAGAAAGAGAATGATAGAAAAATCAAAATTAAAATTTCTAGAATCTTAAGAGGACATCAGAGTGAAGTTCAAGATTAGTGAGGTTGATTTTTGTTTATTTAACAATATTATTATTTTTGAACTCATTTTTCATTGAAAAATTTATTTTAATATTTAAATCGTAATATGAATTTAAAAGAAAAATTAATCGTAGAAAAGAAAAAATTGTTGTATTGTGAATCAATAATCAAAGTACGAATCCATTCATTTAAAATTTCCGTTTGGTATATTACCTATACCAAATTCAAAATCATGGTATTTATAAGAATCAAAGAAAAGAATGTTTTGATAGTGATCATTTGCTACAATAAAAGGGTGAGTAAAATTAATTAGGTAAATATGAGTATATTGCATTTACAAATACGACAACATTTAAAAACAAAATAAAGTAAACAACTATGACTACGCAACGATAACACTATGCTAATATAAATATTAAATTCGATTAAATCAGTAGAATCGGAGATATCGAATATGCATCCGAAATCTTGTCATTAAAGCTAAATTACTCATCTAAAATGTTCACACATTAGCTAAACAAATATATCATTATTATTTGAATCTGTCTTAGCGAATAAGTAGAAACAACGTTGAATAGATTCAACGTTACTCATCAGGTAGGTATAAAATTTATGCTATATTACTATAGTCCAAGATCCCACAGCCGCCAGTCGTTACTTATTTTCTCAGCAATAATATTTGTGGGATGAAGTAGTGTTCGTAGGTACTTTCAGTGTATGGATACCTGCTACCTTGTGCCGGCGGCCAATTTCCAGGTATCAGGTGCTAAAGATGGAAAAAAACTCAACTCACTTTTCTTTTTTTTCTCAGTCTTGATTTCTATATATGATACTCAGAGAACTATTTCAATACCTTCTGCAAGCAGCCAGAGCGATCGTATGGGCCAAACACCCGGTCGGACATAAATAAAGCGTTCCTATGAGTATGACAGTATGATTATCTATGCGCGTTGATCTCCCTTCTATACTTACTGTCATGAAATTTCGCTCATACTGTCATCCGCTTCGGCAAACGCAAAAGAGGAAGACCTAAAACGAGCTGGAGAAGAACAATAGATGAAGAGATCAGAACAACCGGTAAAACATGGCGAGAAATTAAAGAAATGGCCAAAAACAGAGTCAGGTGGCGCTGCTTCTTAGAAGCGAAATAACAGGAAATAAGTCAAGTAAGTCAAGTCATACCTACTCATAGGGACACTTTTTGTGTCTGTCGGGATATTTGGCCCATACGATCGGTCTGGCTGCTTGCATAAGGTATTGAAATAATTCCCTGAGTATCATATATAGAGATCAAGACTGAGAAAATGAGAAAAGTAAGTTGAGTTTTTTCCATCTTTAGCACCTGATAAGTACCTAGAAATTGGCCGTCGGCACAAGGTAGCAGGTATCCATACACTGAAAGTACATACGAACACTACTTCATACCACAAATATTATTGCTGAGAAAATAAGTAAAGTCTGGGGGCTCTGGTATCTTGTTCTACTATGACAAAAGGAAATTGATAACTAGTTGGAATTTGAATAGATGTTTAAGTTGATTCGTGGAATAATAGAATCAGGACCTCTACTGAAGAATTAAATTCGATAACATGTTTGAAAATTATAATGAATTATATTGTTTTTCATCAATCAGAGGAAATTTCTGATCTATCCATCTGGAGGTAAGGCTAATATAACGGCGTAGCTATCCTCCAACCCTTCGCTTGTGGTCCAAACTTGTAAACTAGCCGTTTACCGGGAACTGCTTGAAGAATTTTACTTTTGTAGTAATACCTGAATTAAAAAAAAATATATTTTTGATAACATCCTTGCTAAGTCAAACTTCGTATTTACAGTTTGTATTTAATTAATTTGTCTGCCAATAAGAATAATTTTCATATTTATTATTGATGTGTTCCAAAAATTTATTTGATATTGATTATTCCTGATCTTGCGTTTAAAAATTTTTTAATGGATATTTTGTAATATTTATGTCTTACCGGAGTGCTCTGCTGAATTTTTCATAATTCATGTTTCCATTCATTTTCCTAGCGCCCCATAACTGTGCTACTTTTTCACTTTGTACGAATTTGAATGTGCCTTCTTCAAAGTCTTCCCATTTTATTAGATCGGGGCATGTTTTGGAATTTTTCAGAAGATTTATTATGAATTCCCAAAGTTTTTCAGATCGTTTCTCTGTAGAAAAAAATGAAAGCAAACATTTGAAAACAAATAACACACAGGCATGAAAATACAAACTATATATATATATATATATATATATATATATATATATATATATATATATATATATATATATATATATATATATATATATATATATATATATATATATATATTCCACCACAATATTTCATTTATCAGGGAGTTCTGAAAATAATTAAAAAAAAGTACTTTCATATAACTTCGAAATTTCAAAAATTATAGGGCAAATGTATACATGGTATGAAAGCTTTGTTGATATACACTTTGAATCAGTAAATTATTAAGATTCGTTTTCATGAGGAAAAATATTGGTTGGTGTTTTAGAATGGCCAGCTCGGTCTCATGATTTAAGTCCAAACGACTTTTTTTAGGGACATCTTAAATCAGTATTTTGTACCAGCTGACTTGAAAACCTTGTGGTTTTATGCCAACGTCTTGTGAAAGAATGTTGAAAGTTAACTCAACAGATATTTGAAAAAAAAAAGAAGGGATTTCGTCGAAAATTCTCAGCAGTAAGTGGTTGCGCAGTTTGTGCATTTATTTTGTTCAAGTTTTGATATTAATAAAGAATTTCATATTTTAAAATAGAAAAGACGATACAATTAATGTTTTTTCACTGAAAACGAATCCTGAAATTTCAGTTTCTTTTTAATAATTTTAGGTGCCAAACGAGTTTTCATACTACGTATTACAGGTCCTAGTACCATTTGATATTTCAAATGATTGATGCCTTAATGTACGAAGGGGTACCAACTACAAAACAAGTTATAATATAACCCTCACATTAAAAATCGACTTGTTTTTGGAATTTTTTAAAACTTCATCTTGAAGTAAATATTAAGGTGCAAAGTTTTAGTTATATATATATATATATATATATATATATATATATATATATATATATATATATATATATATATATATATATATATATATATATATATATATATATATATATATATATATATATATATATATATATATATATATATATATATATATATATATATATATATATATATATATATATATATATGTATACAGGGTGTCCCACCAGGAACTGCATCGATGGATATATGGAAAACTAAACAGGAAATATCTGAAAATTTGGCTGTGTACTAATGTCGATGGGGGACATCCGGCTGAAATATTTACAAGGTGATGGCACTTCCGGTTATACCAGAAGTAGGTATCAGCTTGCTTATTTCAAATGGGACACCCTGTATATTATTACATTTTTGGATTCTTCACAAAATTCTAGATAGATTCTATATATAATGTCCTATACCTATCTTCAACTGTTTCGGAAACATTTGAATTTATTTGTCAAAAATTACGTATGCCGATCGAGTAATAATCATATTTTTCTTAAAAAAAAAACGGTATTACTGCCCAATAAAGATAAATTTCCTAATAAAGGTGGTTCTTTTTCAGCGTGAGATGAATAGTATTTTGACATTTAATATACAGGGTGCTCAGGAAAGTATTACAAAAATGGATGTTGAAAAACTACAAAAAGTCCATTTTTTCAAATGAATACCTATAACTTTTATTATATTATTCGATTCAGTATCAAAAATAAGGGCTACTTTGTATGAGGTCGCCTATTCCTAAATCTTATAGTTTTCGAAATATTTGCAAATTAATGGTTTCTGGTTAAAAAAATTATTTCCTGAAATTTTGTAATAGTAGGCGTGTGATGCCATATTTGTTCTCGGCCAGGTTACCATGGAAACAAATTCCAAAGAGATGTCATTATTCGAAAAATTATTATATATAGTAACACAATCATGCCAAGTCGTTTGAATTATACAAACGAAGATTACCTGAATTTGTTTATTATTTATGGAGAGCGTAATAAAGTGATAACAAGAACATGTGATATTTTTGCTGCTCCGTATCCGCAAAAAACCAAGCCATCACCAAATAGGCACCGTTAAATATATAATACAAAATTTTATAAATGTTAGATCTGTCAAAAGCAATACGCAGAAAATTAAACCATACCTATTTGGTGATGGCTTGGTTTTTTACGGATACCGAGCAGCAAAAATATCTCATGTTCTTGTTATCACTTTATTACACTCTCCATAAATAATAAACAAATTCAGGTAATCTTCGTTTGTATAATTCAAACGACTTGGCATGATTGTGTTACTATATATAATAATTTTTCGAATAATGACATCTCTTTGGAATTTGTTTCCATGGTAACCTGGCCGAGAATAAATATGGCATCACACGCCTACTATTACAAAATTTCTGGAACCAAAAACCTATATATATATATATATATATATATATATATATATATATATTCTTTTTTATATTTATTACAGAATGGGGTTTTATATATATATATATATATATATATATATATATATATATATATATATATATATATATATATATATATATATATATATGTGTATATACGCATATATATATATATAAATATATAAATATATATAATATATAATAAGTCACTAGTTTATTTCCATTTATTATTCTACGATTTTTATGGTTATAAAAATTGGGGTAAACGCCCATGATCGATATGTTTTACATGGGTATATTTATTCATAATTCTCGGGTTGATATAGTCAAGTAATTTCAAATCGTATTCGGTAATGACAATATCTATGTTATCTATTTCTATTTTAATACAGGAAATGAAACCGAATCAAAATCCTGAAATGGATGAAGAGTTAGAAAGCGATTTGGATAATCTGCCTTGCGGCGAAGAAAATAGATAACAATTCTAAATACTGATATAACAATATTATAGTAGCTGAAGAAATTCGAAACTTGATAATTAATGGAAAATAATCGATAATTTGTAATTCCACGAACTCCTGTGATGTATCAGAATAAATGAAATTATTATAAGTTCACGGCAATAAAAATTGATTTCAATTTGAAGAAGTTTAAAAGATGCAATTTCGTAAAAAATGTTCACTTGTTGACATCGTGAAGAGTATTATTTAGACAAAAAATGGTCTCACATTTGTCTTAGTCGCAACAAAAGAATATCAACTATTGGTATATGCTAAATAAGTTTGAAAGAATATTTTACAATATCCTAAGGCTTCCATAATGGATGTTGATTTCTAACCGAGTTGATCTAATAAAACCACTGAGATTATTCATTGATTATTTGTTAATTACTTTTTTTATTGATGTTTTCATAATATCTCATATAAACTTTAAAATAAAAACACTTGGCTTATGTTTCACAATATAAAAAATATTTAGATACTGTATTTAGCAGTAACGAAAAGTCGACGTGTTTCGAGTTATGAACTCATTATCAAGACTGACTACAGGACACTCTCCTGTAGTCAGTCTTGATAATGAGTTCATAACTCGAAACATGTCGACTTTTCGTTACTGCTAAATACAGTATCTGAATATTTTTTATATTGTGAAACATAAGCCAAGTGTTTTTATTTTAAAGTTTATATTTTATTCTTTATGATGTTTCACCAAGTGATGTGCGAGAATTCAATCTCAGTTATATCTCATATTTTTGAACCTGTCACAGAGCTCCAGATTTTTTACAATTCACATATAAATGTCAAGCGAATACTCATTTGAAAAAGTTCAAAATGCATTTCATTTGTTCGTTCAATTTGAACGGTTTCATCAATTTCTAATGAATTAGGCTTTTTTTCAACTCACTAGGGACCTACAGTTTAACGCCTGTTCCGAACTTCCAATGAGGAAGTAAACATTGTACAGGCTGTCCCATTTCCGATGGTACGTGACAGGAACTATAAACATTCTGCACTTGCTTTTTTTTATAGCCACTTACTCCATAGGTCCACAGCGTTTATATAGTCGATAAAATAAATAAATAAAATAAATAGTGTTTCATAAGAGTTTGAATTTATTGTTTTGTCAAATTGTTTAATAACTTATATTAAATAATATTTCCTTAATAAATACCTTTCATTCTACCCTATATAAATGTGAGTGATATTTGTTTATTGAGCCAAACGATCTACTAAAGTGATATTTGTCTTGACTTGCTATTTTATAGCAAGCAATATATTTTCAAAAATATATAACACTTATATAATATTTTAAGTATTACTCCTGCATTTAGATAAATTTCATTTATTTTATAAATGAAATTTATCTAAATGCAGGAGTAATACTTAAAATATTATATAGGTGTTATATATTTTTGAAAAGCGCAAAGAATTTATGTTATATATGGAAAAATATATAGAGTTCTCTACTTGAAAAATTATATCATTGGGTTATATCTAAACAATGACAGCTTATTTCAAAAATCTAACTGCACCACTGTATTCTACGTAGAAAAGTGTATAAAAGACAATTTTTACTTTTCCTATAAGTTGAAATATAGCTGTGATACAAGGTGGGACCAAAATGCAATATTTTCAATTTCGCCCTGTATCTGAAAAATGAAGCAAGCTATAACAGTTTTGCTTGTGGTATCGTGATATTCACAAAAAAGTGGCCAACGTTCACGAAAACCGCAAATCTCTATCTTTAAAAATAAGCGAGTTATCCCGTAAGGACATCGAAAATGGGACAGCCTGTACATTACCCAACTTTTGTTTCAATGAAACTCATATACATACACAAACAAGTCACTCCATCTGCTCTACAAGGTGTGTATTTTTATTATTTCTATCACACTAGCAAGAATTTTTCCTCAAATATAAAAAATTGTGTTTTTATCAATATTATTTTTATCCCTTCTGATAAAAAATATTAAAATAGTTAGAGATGAGTAAGTCTTGGATGAGAGTCGTCATTCTGAATTATATCTTCGTAATACAAATATTAATAACAAAAAAGTGTAGACATCCTGAAGTAAAATCATATCATTTCATTGACGGCCAATTAAAAAAACTCGCAAATATTATATTCAGTTAAATACCGTGTATAAATAGAAATGAGTCCACATATTCAAGGTGAAGTTCATGGAAACTAGGAATTCTATAAGTAAATATTTAAGATGCATATTAATATAGGTCGCAAAGATAAATTGTCTGATCGTACCCGTATCAACCCAGATATTAAAGAAACATCAACAATCCATAAGTTATTTATCACCCTGTATTAATCATTCAACTTTTTAGAATTTATGTATGAAATTAGTAATTTTTTTATGGCTACACATCATTGCTCATATCTTTTTGTGTGAAATTATAAGAGAATTATCATGAGAAAATCGGTGTATCATAGACCTCAAATTTTTTTCTTTAAATAAAGTTAGATAACAAATAGATTTTCCAGTAACCTTTATTAAGATTAAGATAAGAAGAATATCTCACGTGTTTTTCTCCTCATAGTAGTCACGGATCTCGGCCTTCCTGGTCTTCTTCTGGGCATAGCATCAGCTTCTAGAAAATACACTCAAATAACTTTTAAAAGTTTTAAATCCCGAATTCGTTATTATTTTTGTCTGAATCCGCTATATTTTAATCTTTATTTTCTTATATCATTAAATGAATTCTATAGAAATAACATAATTAAACAACAATATGTCTATATTCTCTTTATAAATTGAATTAAATTCAAAATGAAAACTTACCTATTTTCACTGGATAAGATATTATACAGTTATTTTCGGTATTCCAGTGACTTGTACAGTTTTCCATTCTATTACCTGCTGATAAAGAATAAGATTTAAAATATTGCCTGACTAAAATTGGTCAGAGTTTAACTTTTATGAAACAATAAAAATCTCTAAAATTTCACAGTTGTCACTATTTTCAAAATATTGAATATAATTAAAAATAGTTATTTATGCACCAAGGGCGTTATATAGATCCTAACGCACGATGGGCGTAAGGATCTAGTAACGCACGTGTTGCATACAAGATTTTATTTTCCACGAAAAAATATTTTATTATAATGAAAATTCGATTTTAAAATCGGTTCATTGCTCCTGTCATTTCCATTTTCTTTCTCATAGTAGGCATGTCATTTGTTGATATTTTGACGTTTGTGAATATTTTTGTCATCATATTTAGTGAATTTCATTGCTGCTTTCTTTGTGTAGTCTTATAGAAATAATGGATATGAAAATGAATTTACCCAAGAATATCATTGAAAATGCAGCCAAAGCTGCGAATAATTCATTGCCGGAGAAATTCAGAGTCGTATACGACAAGGATTATGAAGTATTTAATCAATGGAAGTTGCTTCATTTCTCTTCGTACAATTAGCGGGCGTTATATCCATTATGCCCGCTCATTGTCCCCTAGGGCATAATGAGTTATAGCAACTGTATCTAAGGTAAATGCAACAAATAATATACAAGTGAGAAATAAACATTTTATGTGGATGAAGTAAGAATTTTTAAAAGAAACCAAGAATTTTTAAGTGGAAATGAAAATAATAACAATTATATAATATTATTAGAGCTTGAATACTTTACAACTATATTACAGAAACTAACTTATTCATTTTCCACAAAGATAAGCAATTCGTTAGATATTCAACGAAAATTACAATTCATTCAACACATTTTGCTATATTCTTATTTACTCGAAATAATGACTTTTTTCAACGTTACTTCTTCATTGAAATTCATTAAAACTCTAAAAATTTTAAATAGGTACCTATTTGTTGAGCCAGATATAAATTTTTCGCCCTGTATATCAACTCCCCAACATCTTTTGAAGCAGATAATTCTTTGCAATGTTCTTCGGTAAGCTGCTGAAAAATATATCCAGATATGCATCTGAACCTTTGCAATCTTTCGGGCGATGTTTCGTAACATTCCAACAAAAGTTCGGAATTTATGAAGTCCAGGACTTCGTCATTTGTCCATTCGGTCATAGGTTTTCCCTGCCATGTCTTCTGAATTGACGATTCTATGTTGTCTACGTAAGTTGGTTTATTGTCATTTGTCACACTTTCGCTCAACAGATCTGAAATGATGACAAATTAAATGTTGGGTATATTTGTCCGTTACTTTGTGATAATACATTTTAAAAATAAATGAGTAACAATTTACCCTGTTCTTAATCACTATTATTATTTGAATGTTTGCTAGTACAATTTTGTAGTAATAGTATATTTTCAAGTAAACGAATATTTTCGGAATTGTTCAGTTTTTATAATGGTGGACAATTATACAAAGGAAGGGGTTTTCATTACTGGAAATTTCTTATTGGAACGAAGTTTCTTACGGCAGGCTTGGAGGAGATAGGGATTTCGCTGCGGGACCAAACTGAAAAATATGCGAGACTAAAAGTGTGACGGAAATAGACTGACGAAAGTCACGATCTTAGTTAACACAAGCGAATATTGTATACCTTTCTGCCTTTTTCTCTCTTTCTTTCCGTTCTCTCATCCCTTCTCTTTCTGATCCCACTCCGCCACGTCCATCGCCAATGCATTATATGTACTCACTAGCGGGACCCGTCGCGGCTTCGCCCGCGTATCCATATATGTATACGTATGAATCTTGGCTTTCGAGTTTCGAGTTTTACTGAGTTCACTCGTACCGCCTTCCTAAATTTCTCGATAAAGCATACCGATAGGCATAATACCGTGCCATGTCAGTCGACAGACTTATGACTTTTCACCGCGTATTGAGAAGAAATTTATATATTGACCCTTTACGGCCTTTACCTCACCGGGTGGCGTCGTGTTAAATCCACGATGCCAATAGCCCGTGTCATACTGTCAAATTTTTTTTTCTTTTTTAATCCCTCAGAATCGTTCTGTAAACACCTTTATATACCAAGATACTATTGCTAGTATGACACTATTATGACAATGATTGTGTATGATTGTGTAATGATTGGTGTGATTTCAACACACTTATTAGATGACAAATTGTTTAGTAAGAAAACTCAAAGAATGGTCTGCACAAAAAAAAATATAATTCATATACAAAAATAGTGTTTTAAAAAAAAAAGATTACAACGTTTGTATAAAATAAAATATTTAATGATTTAACTTTTTTGTTATGCTCTAAATTTCGTACAATATTGCGTATCGGTACGTAATACTTATTCATTATTTTTATACTTCAAAAAATTTCTATAGATACACTTTATAGCCAATATACCAAAAATTTTATTCCACCCCGTTCAACCCTGAATTTTAAAAAATGGAGAAAGTGGTTTTTTCAAGATAATTATAAGGAACATTTTTAGTGGCCGAATGAAATCGCTAAGTCGATTATTTTGGCCAGAAATAGCCAATAAAAAAAACAGACTCACTCCTTTTTTCACCCCTAAATGATGGATTTCAAAAAACTGAGAAACTACTTTCTAAAGTTAATTTTACTTAATATTTTCGTGAAAGAGCGGGATCACTAAGTCCATTATTTTTGCGAGATTCAGCCCAAAAAATAGCCAATATACGAAAAACACATTTCACCCTCTTTCAACCCCTAAATGATACAACATCAAAAAATGCAGAAAATGGTTTTTTAATAAAATTATAAGGAACATTGTAGTGGAAGAACGGAATCGCTAAGTCGATTATTTTGCCGGAAATTAGCCAATATAAAAAAAAACAGAACTTACCCCTTTTGCACCCCTAAATGATGGAATTTCAAAAAACTGAGAAACTACTTTCTAGAGTTCATTTTACTTAACATTTTAGTGGAAGAACGGGATCGCTAAGTCCATTATATTGCGAGAAACATCAAAACACTCGTTTTACCCTTTTTCAACCCCTTAACGGCGGAATTTTAAAAAACCCAGTATTATTGGGAATCTACATGATCAGACTTAACTTCCCACCAAATTTCAGAAATTTAAAAAATATGGTTTTTGCTGTAGACTGGATTCAATTTTTCGGCTTGTATTATATATATATATATAGATTAATTCATGTACAAGCAACTCGAAAACGTCAGATGTGAAACATCGAAATAATTTTGTATAAGTTATATGCATAAAAGAGCAGATTACGATAGGAATCAGATATGGCTTTTCGTCCCAGTTATTATTATTGATGCAATCATATTTTTCAAATCGTTATCAATATGTTAAACATGGAGGTTGTGAATCTGCACTCTATCGTGCCTCATCCGGTGTGCCACAGGGGTCCAATTTGGGACCTTTATTGTTTCTTATATACATTAACGATCTGTCTCTACAACTTGACTGTATGCATCTGCTCTTTTACAAGTATCTTTGGATATGGTCAATTTATGGTGTTCCAACAACGGACTAAAACTTAATGTCAGTAAATGTAAAGTTCTGTCGTTTTCTCCTCGTATATTGACTCCTTTTCACCACGGCTATACATTGGATGGTCAGATTCTAGATAGATGCGTTGAGTTCAAGGATCTAGGGGTTGTTTTTGACTATAAGCTGTCCTTTTCAGAGCACATAAGTCGTATCACGGCATCTGCAACTGGAACGCTGGGTTATTTGGTCAGAAACTGGAACAACTTTGTTAACCTCGGCACGATGAAAACGTTATACTATTCTTTTATTCGTAGTAAGCTAGAATATGCCTCTGTAATCTGGTCTCATCTGTACAATAATTCTGTGGTAGACTTGGAGGCTGTTCAGAGAAAGTGTTTGAAATATATATATTTCAGATGTTATGGGCAATACCCTCCGAGAGGCTTCGATCAATCTGTCCTAACCGTAAGTCTTCGAATTGATGTGTTACAGTTGAGACGTGAGCGTTTTGCTCTAACGTTGCTGTACAAAATTCTGCACAATAAAATTGACTCGCCATTTCTTCTTAGTAAGATAAAAATCCGCGTACCAAGGCCTGGTCTGAGACGGAGTAATACTTTTTATGTTGATCACAGCAGATTAAATGTTATGTCACGTTCTCCTATCAATTTTATGTGTAATGTTTATGAATTATGATAGGTGTTGTAATCGATGTGATATATATTTTGATGCGCTATCAGTGATTTTGACATGCCATTTAGAACAGCGAATGGAGGTATCATGATGTTTTTTTTTAAAATTTATTTCTGTTGTGTACATGGGATTATGAATTGTATATTATTTGCTTATGGTTTTGATAGAATTCTAGTAATTTTCTTATATGTTAGCATAAGAGTCTATTATGCATATATTTGTATTTATATTTCTATTATCATTATTATTTTTCTCTGTAATTGGGTGTAAACCTGTTGGGAATAAATTCATTTATTATTATTATTATTAATTATTATTATTAGTAAAAGATAAAGCTTTACAAATTTTAGCGTGACGATACGTTATCCTCTCGTTATATACACTCTTGCGTCTAATTTTCACATTGCGTTGGCGACCGAGTGGTCTAAGTACTGAACCCAGGTGTGCCGTATTTCTGGGTTCGAATCCCAGAGGTTACTCCTGGCTTTTATAATTTTTTTATTTACAATCTCGTAAGAGCTCTTAGCCCCACATTTCAATATTAATTATTTCAACTTGGATTAGTATAAGTTATCACTTCTGTCGTGCGCCCCGACACTCATATTGTTTCGTTTTCGCAAATTGTGGTCCTTCTATATTATCCAAAGGAACTTCGTCCCAACCTGGTGTCCCATGACACCGTTTTTCTTGTTTTATTCTAAATAAATTTGGGTGTACTACTAACGTTGTTCTAGAAACATCAAATAATAGGGAAGGACGTACATCTGTTTGGCCATTTAACGAATTTATTAAAATAATGGCTTATAAAAACAATTTACACATTTATTGAATAAAATACGCTTGACGCAAGTTTCGGTGAAACTTCACCTTCTTCAGATGCTAAGTGCATACCGAAGTTTAGTTTGTATTTAGCAATGTTTGTTAATTTACATCATATTTCGGCCCAATCAATCCAAAATTCAAGAAATTAACTGAGTTGTTTCTATTGCTATTAATATATTTCTAAGATATTCAATTTTTACTTTTAGGTTACGTATGTCCAATTTTCATATTATTTATATATGGAAATGTATGATCTGAATCTAGAAAGTGTTACAAAGTTTCAGTTTTCTTTATTTTATCTGAAGGACTGTTGATATTCTTTAAATCTAGTGGCAAAACACTTATCTCAACTAGTCTTAAAGCACCTGACTAGTTATCAAGTAGGTATAGTTTTATCTTTAACGAGATAGGCAGACATTTTTGCACTAGCTTTAAAGAATATCAACAGACCTTCAGACTGAACAAAGAAAACTCAAACTTTGCAAAACACTTTCTAGATTCAGATCTCACATTTTCTGACAAAAATAATAAAAAAGTTTTACATACTTCGCTTTCTTCAGATGCTAAGGGAAAAATTATTTTAATTCTCCGATATATCCAATACAGGAAATAAATAAATAACAATTAAACGTGAATCACATGTGGTTCATGTTTAAAGTATAATGTTGGCCAAACTGGCAGCAACTTTGAAGTCCGAATATCAGAACATAAAAGAAGTTACGACAATGCAAAAGTAGATTCTACTTATGCATCACATCTCCTAGAACAAAATCATATTTTCAATAGTGAATTTGAAATATTACATTTATTTTATTTATTTATTTAATGATCACGTGGAATACAAACAGGTAAAAACCCAAAAAACAGTATTCGCCTCTTCGAAGCTACATATACATCGATGTTAAAATTTAAAAATAGAAAAGAAATAATGACAATACAATTGGATACATAGGTGACAAAATTTTTTATTCATAAGAGAATATTCCTGAGGCTTCGCTTCAGATTATTGAGCGATATATTGAAAAGATCCAGGTCTATGCAGAAGTTGTTAAATGAAGCCATCATCCTGAAAATGGGAGCATTCTGTGCACTGTTTGTTCTCCGTAAAGGAGCATAAAATGTGTCACTATTACGTAACCTAATATCAGGGACCCTGAATGGAATTGATTGCAGAATATATACATATAGAAAAGAAATGCCACAAACTCAATTTATAAGAAGCTCTTGAAATTAATATTATGAAACAATACAATAATTTGTTAAATGACCAATTAGATATGAATAGTTCACCGTTGTTAAATATTTGTGCCTATTGTGTTTTGCCAAGTCATTAATAGTTTGTACTTTCTACCTGCGAAGTGATCACGTTTAGGTTTTTCGCAATTCTTTTTGTATATTCCCTTCTTTCATCTTTCAATATTCTCGTTGTAAAAGTTAGTATGTATTATACGTCTGAAGAAGCCACTGTGGCGAAACAATTGTCATGTTAACAAAATATAGTGAAAATCAAAAACTGTGAAGTTTTATTTACAATATTATAATGGATTTTCATCAAGTTTCTGCCCAATCAATTAGTTATCGATATAGAGATGTTTACAAATAATTAGTAAGAGAATAAATTCCATTCTACTCTGCTAGTCAGGTAGTTCCGTAATTTTGAAAAGATTAAGAAGGGGGCTTGTAGTATGATCAATTTGGCTATTCAATAGGAGACCTGAATGTTTGCATTTATTAATCCGTAATGATTCTAGTGAATTTAGTTTAATTCCCTTACTTTCCGCATTTAATATTATAGTAATAGTCGAAATTGAATATGATTTTCTTGGATTAAATGATTTGCATAATATGTAGCCTTCTTTTGATTGAAAAAGCTACGTATGTGTTCTAAATTTCTCTGAAAGCTTCCGAAACTTTTACCAGTGTAAAACTCAACACAATCACCCCAATTAATTTTATAAACTCCTGATTTATTGTTTGTGTGAACTTTTGATTCATTATTGTTATATCAACCCAAAAGTTCATATGACTTCACCTACCTACTTGTGTCTTTTCGTTATCTTGAAAAATCCTCGTAAGTGATGGTAATTATGCAACAGCTGAAATAGATAGCGAAGCCATCTTAGTGAGCTCTACCGGAAACTTAGATACCGAAATTAGATAAAAGTATAAAAACCAAAACCGCGAGAACTGTCTCATTCGAGGCAATAAAGTGTCTTCGAGATAGGTGAAATAACCGTTCAATACAATAAACCACTTTACGAATAGAAAATCGAAAAATTTCCAACGATGGAACAAGGAAAAATAGCTAACTAATTGAACTTATCGGTAATTTTCGATACAAGTTTATTATTGTTAAAACCGCACATACGTCGTCGATTTAGAACTGGAATGGAAATATTAGACTCAATAAGCCTCACACGATAAAATTATTTATTGAACAGTAGTAATTATTTCAGAATCTGATCAGAATATCTTATAAATTTAAATTAAACACAGACATTTTTCATACAAAATAATACAACGAGTTATATAAATATTAGATATATATATATATATATATATATATATATATATATATATATATATATATATATATATATATATATATATATATATATATATATATATATATATAATTAAGTGTACTAGGACATGTATTTGAAACTAATCAAACAAACCTCCTAGCGGAGCTGGTTATAGGAGTTCACGAAGCATCGAAATATCAACATCTACCCTAGACGGTAATTGTTCTAACAA
>JARQZK010001454.1:267500-355000 GCA_030704885.1 Cynegetis impunctata | reverse complement strand
CCCCCAGCCAAACACTCTCTATGCAGCGGCGAACACAAACAATTACACGTTCTTTCTTTTCAAAAATTGACGATAACTCTTATCAGTGACATCATTGACAGATAGAATTTCTCTGGTGTCGCAGAAGTTGGGATCTTCTTGAGGATCGACCTTGTCCGGCTCGATTTTCGCTTATCTAGACTTTCTGGCGAGTAAATACAGATTGCGACGATTTGGGCAGATGTGCTATGTCGTGAGAATCACCCTTAACAGTAAGTGAATCCGCGTTTTCGACTTGATCGTCTTATCCAATTTCCATAGCGCTAGAAAACCGCAAAAGATAGTATTATCATATCGTTTTATTTCCAATAGTTCCAATAACTTGTGATGGTTGGGTGGGAATCTTTCTATTATATACTGTAGAAATCATTAGACTCGTTCTATAATCATTACATATGTAAAGCAATCAGTGAATATTGACAGGAGCTTATTATCATTCGTAGAACATTTTGAAGATAAAATATCTATAATTTTGTTAGGTAATGTCGTGTGAAATTTTATTATACTTTTCTATAGGTACACACATACAGACACACACAGTTCACACACACACACACACACACACACACACACACACACATATATATATATATATATATATATATATATATATATATATATATATATATATATATATATATACAGGGTGTCCCACCGGGAAAGAACGCGATCTGTATATGGAAAACTACACATAGGAAACTTTTGAAAATTTGACAGTATACTAATGTTGATAGGGACAACTCGACTAAAATATTTTCAAGATGGTGGCACTTCCGGATATACCGGAAGTAGATACCAACTTGCTTATTTTAAATTGGATACCCTATATATTAATACATTTTTAGATTCTACGCAAGATTCTAGGCAGATTTCATGTTTTATGTCCTATACCTAAGTCTAAGCGTTTTTGGCATATTTAGGTTTTTATGTCAAAAATGACGATTGCAAGCCCTAATATAATTATCAATTGTGTACTCTGTATAAAGTTATCTATACCTAAAATTTGAAATTTTCGAAATATTTCCAATTTAATATTTTTATATAGCGATTTTGCATTTAATCGTTAAACAATTAGATCTAGGATAGCCACGATCGTATTTGACATTTCAAATCATCGTAATGGCAACCCGGTTAAATTATACAAACGAAAATTATTTAAACTTTTAAGGCTTATCTAAATCATTTTCATTTAAATGCTGCACTAATAAAAATATGGATAGCATAGAGATGATATTTGTGTTTCCGTTTTATTTGTTAACAACTGGTTTCTTTTTGTACACTTATGCCTTTACGGATCCAAAATTCTTGAAGTTTTCTATAATTCGTTTAACAGTATTTGGTGATGGTTTTTGTTTATGAGGATATCGGGTCGCACATGCAAAATCACCATATAAAAATATTAAATTGGCAATATTTCGAAAACTTCAAATTTTAGGTATAGATAACTTTATACAAAGTTACCTTCTTTTTAAATTCTAAATACTAAAAAACAAGAAAAATGGGGGGTTTCCGATTGAAAAAATTGATTTTTGTCAGTTTTCTCAATCTCATTTTAGATCTTATTTTTTGAACACTCTGTATGATTAGTTATCCAAATACTATACAAAATCTATTAAAGCAACTCTTTTTCAACAAGGAATCTATCCCAAAGTAAGTAATACGGGAATCCTTATAGGAACAATTGATAATTATATAAGGGCTTGCAATCGTCATTTTTGACATAAAAACCTAAATATGTCAAAAACGCTTAGACTTAGGTAAAGGATAAATACATAAAATCTGCCTAAAATCTTGCGTAGAATCCAAAAATGTATTAATATATAGGGTATCCAATTTAAAATAAGCAAGTTGGTATCTACTTCCGGTATATCCGGAAGTGCCACCATCTTGAAAATAGTTTAATAAATAATTTAGTCGAGTTGCCCCTATCAACATTAGTATACTATCAAATTTTCAAAATTTTCCTCTGTGTAGTTTTCCATATACAGATCGCGTTCTTTCCCGGTCGGAACACCCTGTATATATATATATATATATATATATATATATATATATATATATATATATATATATATATATATATATATATATATATATATATATATATTATATATATATATATATATATATATATATATATATATACCATATTTTTGGTGAGTGAAACCGGGACACATTAATATGGGATGGCCTTATCGGAGGGGGTATTCCACACCCCCGGTAGAGCGGGGTTCCCCCCCGGAAAATTTTTGAAACATCAGTAGCAAAAAAAATTTAGTACTTTTTTAATCCTCGCAAGTGACGAGAAGAAGAATCTTGAACTAGATTGTTAGTTCTACACACCCTTCGAAAATAAGAAGGAAATTTTTTATTCGTAAAAATATATATTTTCGTTTCACGTCTCTTTGCTCGATAAAGTGATAGTGTACTTCTTTCCTCTAGGTAGCACTCACCCTTCTCATAGGCCTATTGTTATAATTAAACTACTTGCAGCCATTATTCATTACTTTTTACATCTTACACCCGTTTTCCGGGACATCCACCGGGACTGTCCCGGCCAAACCGGGACATATGGCAAGCCTACCTATATATATATATATATATATATATATATATATATATATATATATATATATATATATTGTTGGGATTTTTCGTGGTATAACAGATATTAAATGACTAATAAAATTTGACTTAATTTACTCGACGTTTCGGCTCTATTTTTGGAGCCTTTTACAAGAGTTTCATCAAGAGTCTCACTACGGATCGTTTTGTTTTATTTTCTTTTGCTGTGGTAAGTTCCAGCTCGTGTGAACGACGAGCTGGAACTTACCACATAGTGAGACTCTTGATGAAACTCTTGTAAAAGGCTCCAAAAATAGAGCCGAAACGTCGAGTAAATTAAGTCAAATTTTATTAGTCATTTAATATCTGTTATACCACGAAAAATCCCAACAATCTATAATATACAGATACAAAACCAATCCATATGAATATATATATATATATATATATGTATATATAGGTATATATATATATATATATATATATATATATATGTATATATATATATTTAAACCTTCTGCCTGTTACAATATTCAATTTTAATTTATTGTTTGATTTATTGTTAGTTTTAGTTTTCCTAACAGTTTCCATATTCACTATGCCCCAAGCCATTTCATTTTTATTATCAGATGTTCTAATCATATTGTCGTAGTAACTCAACTTAGTTGCTATATATATATATATATATATATATATATATATATATATATATATATATATATATATATATATATATATATATATATATATATATATAGGTATATATGTATATATACTTTTGCATTTTGATAATAAATCATATATACAATATACAATCACTGAAGAGGATTTCACTTTCCAATCTTTCCATAATATATTAATTTGATATTCCGAGAAAATCTCATTTGTCTTTTTCAAGATTTATGTCACTTTACTGAGTCCGTGCTTACCAGATCAAACCAGTTGATTTCGTAAGCGTTAACTGTGTCATATGGTTTTACTATTGGAAATGGCAAATTAATATTGTCGAAGTATACATCTTGGAATTCAAATCAGACATCTGAAATAGAATATATATATATATATATATATATATATATATATATATATATATATATATATATATATATATATATATATATATATATATATATATATATATATACCGTGTGTCCACGGAAGGTGGCTCGCCCCTATAACTTTTTTCTTTTCGGAGATAATGAAATGAAATTTACAGGATCTGTTTAATGCATAAAACTGCGTTTTTTGACAAGTAACTCAACTTCATGCAACTTCCGGTTTCACCGGAAGTGACATAAACTTTCGATTTTTAAATGGGACACCTGGTATATTTTCGATTTAAGTTTTTATTGTAGAGGGCTATAGATGCGTTCAAATAAATAATTTCGATCCTAAAATGGCCCTGTTTGCCGTCCAGGGACGTAGATTTGTGGGCGTGGCTTTGTTTCAGTTGTGTTGGTCACAGGCTACTCGATGATTTCAAATGTTATTTTAATCTCAATAAGCTTCTTCATTTTAATAGCTTTTTTTTTAAAGAAAGTTCTAAGGTACTCGTTACTTGATGAAATTATGAAGGCCACGAAAACTGCGAATATCTAAAAAATTAGCCATCATGAAAACTATGCACTAATTAAGGTTGAAATACAAAAATTTGGTGAACTTGAGCCATTAATTCATATGAATCCTCATAATAGAAAAGATTAAATGGGAGCAAAGCTTAATACAAAATGATTTCAGCACGTTAGGCTGGTTAGGCAGCCAACTTTACACGCCGGTACATTCAGCAGAAAACCAGTAGGCGATTTAGTAAGCCACATTTGAATTATTGTAATTATCACTCTCAGAGTCTCAAATAAGCAGATTATGATTATGCTCAAAGGGGTAATCTATTCAAATATAAACAAAATTGTTATTTTACTTCACTAGCGTTATCTCTCTATATTTTCGAAACTCTTCGATCATTTTATCTTAATGATCGAATTTAATAACTATGAGTGTACGAAATAGCCGATAAGACAGTGTTCAATATAACCAATAATAAAATAAAACTTGTTTTTGTTTAGTCTTTCATGATCGTTTTCAGAAGATTCGCCACCATGAGTCTAGAAAGTGCGAAAAAAATTGCTAGTAGAAAAGCTGTCGACGAATATCTCATGAATAATACTGTTGTAGGAATAGGAAGTGGCTCGACTGTAGTGTACGCTGTAGAAAGAATTGCAGAACTCGCGAAAGACACAAAATGGGACATAAAATTCATACCAACATCTTTCCAATCTAAGCAGTTGATTCACAAGTATGGTTTACCTTTGACTGATCTAGAATCAAATCCTGAACTAGATTTGTGCATTGATGGGGCAGATGAAGTTGATGAAAACTTCAATCTGATCAAAGGCGGAGGTGGTTGTTTGCTACAGGAAAAAATCATTGCTAGTTGTGCAAAAACTTTGGTTATCGTAGCCGACAACACTAAGAACTCTAAATATTTGGGCGAACAATATAAAAAAGGAATTCCAATTGAGGTTCTTCCTCTATGTTATTTTCCTGTTATGAACAAGATCAAGTATAAATTTGGAGGATCAATATCTCTCCGGATGGCTCAATGCAAGGCTGGACCTGTTGTTACTGATAATGGAAATTTTATTCTTGATTGGATTCATTCGGATACAAAAGCGGATTGGAAAAAAATTAATTTAGAGCTTATACAGATTCCTGGAGTAATTGAGACTGGTTTGTTTATTGATATGGCATACGCAGCTTATTTTGGTATGTCAGATGGCTCAGTGAAGATCCGAATTAAATAGCGCTCATGTAGCCAAATGAAGCATAACTATAAAAGAATCTAATTTGATGGAGAATTCAAATACGTTTATTACTTTATACATACCATATGAGAAATAACATTTTCTTATTGTTTATTAAAATACAATATTTTGAATTATATTCTCTATGTCTTTCTTTAAAGTTCTAAGAAACATATCAAAATTTATTCGTGTAGCCATTTTGTATCAACACCAATTCAAAAAAATGATGTGAATAATACTTTATGGTAACAGAACTAAAAGCCTATATAATTTTTGTCTTTTAAAAAAACTTATAATTAAAACAATTGGCAGTTGTCAAAAATAGATTCAAGTACATTTGAAAGTTTGTCATTTTTAATAATTAATATAAACTAGTTTTTTTCATCACTCTCAAAAATTCCTCTTGATTAATTTCACCATCTCCATTGAGGTCTGCTTCATCCAACATTTCTTGTAATTCTTCATCAGTTAAATTCTCCCCTAGCTCTTTGGCAACACGTTTGAGATTCTTGAAAGTTATTTTACCAGTGTCATCATCATCAAATAGTCGAAAAGCTTTCAATATCTCTTCCTTTGAATCTTTTTCAGACATCTTAACTGCCATTAGTTCGAGGAAATCATCGAAATTTATCTTACCAGTGGAATCCTTATCAATCTCTGAAATCATTTTCTTGATTTCTTCTTTCTTTGGCTCAAATCCTAGTGCTCTGAGGGCTACTTTCAAATCCTTGCTATCGATTTTACCGCAGTTATCATTGTCAAATAGATCAAATGCTTCTTTGATATCAGTTTTTTGCTCTTCACTCAATTCAAGTTTCAAGCCTCCCGGCTTTTTGTAAGCACCGCCAGTTGCTGATTTTTTCTTATAATTCGCAGATCCAGAGGACTAAAAAAGTTGTAGTGTTAATGGAATATTGGATTATTCAGGATCATCTTGCAAATTATACTCACCATATCCGATATGGTATTGTAGTTCGCTAAGAGCCAGAAAAATAAATATTGATTTTATAGTTTTTCCAAGTTGTTAGGCTAATAATTGATTAAATTTTTGAATTTATTAATTACTATGGTTATCAATTTTTAAATTGTGTGATCAATCGCAGAGTCATAGATATCTGGTGTGAGGTTAATTGAAATTGAATGAAGCCTTCTTATTGCCAGAAAGGGAATTAATGGCCTGGTTGCAGTGTCTTTCACCCAGATCATTGTTCATTAATTGAAGGAGATATTTTTCAATCTATATTCGCCTTCATGTCAGTGTCATCTTTTATTCTTTCTGAAATTATGAGACAATTGTCTTATCGGTTATTTCCCATAGTCATAATGATTAATAAAGATAGAAAACGCAGAACACAGACGGTACAAGTACAAGGTACAAAGAAAAAACTTTTCAAGATTACTCATTGTGCGCATGTGCGTTATACAAAACCGCCAAACTGTGGCGAAGAACATAGAACCTCTAAATCTCTGAAAGAACTCAAGTGAAAGAAGCATTGCCATTATTCATTGCATCTATTTAATGAATTCTATTCCGGTGTTGTTACCGTTGATGTATTTTGAAAAGTGTGATTTAATTCAAAATTAAAATAACTTGTAAATATCGTTTGAGCATTTTCTGATACTTCCTTACAGTAAACGTTAAGTAGTTATATTCATGTATATTGTGGGACTGTTACAACTATTGTACTAAAAATGTCGAAGCCTGAAGAGACCGCTGACCCTCCAGAGATGGGGGAAAATTCGGTAAGTACTGCCCTTTAATCCAAACGTAACCGCGTTTTTATTTTGAAAGTTTCTTAAGCTTATTTTGATTTTTCAGAACGCCTCCTCATCTGACACTCTCTCGAAGGGGGAAGATTTTGAAGCTAAAATTGAAACTGATCGTGGCCGTAGATTTGAGTATCTACTGAAACAGACGGAAATTTTTTCCCATTTCATGAATCAGAACAAAACTCCGTCTAAGGTGAAATCTGGTCGACCAAAAAAAATTAAGGAACCTGAAGTAAATGAGTGAGAATCCATTCAATATATTTATCTACAGTCTACAGTCATGGTGTTTATATATCATTTAAATATATTCATATTCCAAAATAGAGAATCTTTGGTTCTAAGGCTTTCATATTTACAGCTAGTAAACATTTTCTATGAATAATTCTATAATATTGAGGACTTTGATTTGATTAACATTTGCTAAGTTCTAAATCAGCGGTTCCCAATTTATTTTGGGCATGCAACAATATATATATATATATATATATATATGTATATATATATATATATATATATATATATATATATATATATATATATACATTGTTTTTCCTGGTTTATTGTTGAAATGTATTATCACAAAGTAACAGAAACATACAATACATATATTTAGTTCATAATTATTTCAGTCACCGTCATCGTAAAACTGAACAAGAAGAAGATGAAGAACTTTTAGCAGAAACAAATACAAAACAAAAACCTACAGTGCGTTTTGATGCTTCACCATTCTTTATTAAAAATGGGGAAATGAGGGATTATCAGGTTAGAGGTTTAAATTGGATGGTTTCCCTCTATGAGAATGGCATTAACGGAATCCTAGCAGACGAGATGGGTTTAGGAAAAACCTTACAGACAATTTCTCTTTTAGGTTTCATGAAACATTATAAAAATATTCCAGGACCACATATTGTTATAGTTCCTAAATCTACTCTGGCCAACTGGACTAATGAATTTGATAAATGGTGTCCTTCCATCCGTACTGTATGTTTAATTGGAGACCAAGAAACAAGGGTAAGGTTGCAAATGTTTTTAGTTAGGACTTCATAACTTGATACAAGGTTCAATGCTAGTATGAAATAAGATAACAAAAAGTCTTGTATATATATTTCAGTGTCAATTTTTATTTTTCACATAGTAAAACCCAATTTTGTGAAGATATAGAGGAACATGAAGTGAGCTAATGCAACTCGGTACACCTCTATTTAATTTTAATTATGTATTATATGATATTATTTTAGTGAAACCTACAATTTGACTGAAGAATTTTTCTTCATCCTTGTCTGAACAATAATAGACTTTTCATTATTTTTGATTAGAGAAACTTAGAAAAAAGTAGAATGAAAATGCCATGGATTAAAGATATCATTATCAACAGTTATATGATACATTCGCTAATCCTTGAACTTCAACACATTAATCTTTCTACCTTTATTATCACAAAATAATTTGAAAAATATATAACACTGCGATTGCAATTTCGGTCACTAGACCATCATCGGGCAGATTGAGTTAAGAAGTTCTTAACTCAATCTGCCCGATGATGGTCTAGTGACCGAAATTGCAATCGCAATGTTATATATTTTTCAAAATATTTTGTGATAATAAACGTAGTAAATTCAAATTTAGTTTTCTTTATCATGTTAAATTATCACGTAGTAACGACGGATTGCATCAACTATTCATTGAACTTTCACTAAGTGAAGGTTAAGGTTGGGTTTGTATTAATCAATAGAAATATTCACATATTAAATTTACTGAAGATATTTCAATATCATTAAAACTAGTTACGGTAATGATTTTTAATTTCTAGAACACACTAATCAGAGATGTGCTGATGCCGGGGGAGTGGGATGTGTGCGTAACTTCTTACGAGATGGTAATCAAGGAAAAGTCAGTGTTCAAGAAATTCAACTGGCGCTACATGGTCATCGACGAGGCCCACCGGATCAAAAACGAAAAATCCAAACTATCCGAGATATTGCGCGAGTTCAAGACGACTAATCGTCTCTTGCTAACAGGTACCCCTCTGCAAAATAACCTACACGAACTGTGGTCTCTACTGAATTTCTTGTTGCCGGACGTGTTCAATTCGTCTGACGATTTCGACGCGTGGTTCAACACGAATCAGTGTCTGGGGGACAACCAGCTGATCGAACGGTTGCATGCGGTACTCAAGCCTTTTCTGCTGAGGAGACTGAAAGCCGAGGTGGAAAAGAAGCTGAAACCAAAGAAGGAAGTCAAGGTGAGTTTTGAGATTTGGGTATATTCTTTTAGGCAGTAGTTTTTCTTTAGTAGCATTTCGAATTCTAAAATTATAGGAAAAGTTTTATAATTCCAATTTTGATCATATAATCTGGTAAGTTTTTTGAGAGGTTATATTACGACTGCAAATAATTTTATAAAAACTACCAATTCGTGGTTTGGTTTCAGTAAATATGAAATTTATAATTATTCGCGCAATTTAGGTTTACGTGGGTCTGAGTAAGATGCAGAGGGATTGGTACACCAAGGTTTTGATGAAGGATATCGACGTTGTCAACGGGGCGGGCAAAGTGGAGAAGATGAGGCTGCAGAACATTCTGATGCAGCTGAGGAAATGCACCAACCACCCTTACCTGTTCGACGGGGCAGAGCCAGGTCCTCCGTACACTACTGACCAGCATCTAGTCTACAATTGCGGCAAGATGGTGATCTTAGACAAGCTGTTACCCAAGTTACAAGAACAGGAATCGAGGGTCTTGATTTTTTCGCAAATGACCAGGATGTTGGATATCTTGGAGGATTACTGTCATTGGAAGCAATATCCGGTGAGTAGTATATCACTGCTGTGATCTTTTTATTAAAAGGGGAACTTTGCTTCATAAAGTCTTCATTAATTTATATATATATATATATATATATATATATATATATTCTGGTTGAAAATTGCCTATAGATCGATATAATTATAATGGAAAATAGAAAGATTTTGTCTGTTTTACTTCAAACTATATTTTTCATTATCATAATATGGAATAAGAAAAATATATCTTTGATGAAACTACACTCTGTTTTAAGAAACTATATATTATGTACTTCTTAAAGCATGGGTTGAAAAAAAAAGTGCGTGCATACAAAGTACATATGTCAGAAGTGAAACTTCTTTGGCAAACTAATTTTTAAATCTCTTTTCTTCTAAGATTAGAATTTAGAAAAGAGAATTTATGAAATATTTTAAATTTATATTTCATGAAAAATAGTGTATTAAATTCTCTGACGAGTGGCAAATTAAAATGCCACATGTTATTTGTAAATATTAAAATTTCCTAACCTTTAAACGAATTAACATAAAAAATTGTTAATTAACAAAAAGAAAACAAATATAATACTCACTCTGAACAACTGCTTAGTATAGGATGATTTACAAATTTATCACAAAATGTTAATTTATATATAAAACTCATCGTTTACATACTGTATACATACTAATGATAATGTAAATAAATAAAAAACCTGCGTTTATTGTAGTACAAAACGTTATGCGACAGAAATTCTAAAGTTCTAATATTTTACTACTAAACGAATACATCAACAAATAGCGTGTATTTTTTTTCGATCTCCCTTTCTTACTCGCTTTCTCACTCCATGGCTATATGCTTTATGCTACGTTCGCCCTTTCTCACTCTGTCTCAATCGCTCTCTCCCTCTTGGACAAAAACGTGACGCGTTTCATCCGTAAGAATTTTACCGTCATGCGCGCAAAGAAGTTTCACTTCAATAAAAAATAGCTTTTACAACCAATTCGATGACATGGGAACATTTTAAAATCTTTTTGGTGATTACTGACGCTGCTTAAAAACATTGATCTAACACAAGTTTATTGAATACATTAATTGTCAAAAGATCTTCCACCAAGCGATCATAGATGGCGATAGAATAATTTCGTTTCAATTTTAGTATTGTCGTCTGGACGGTCAAACTCCGCACGAAGACCGACAAAGACAAATCAACGAATACAACGAGCCGAATAGCAAGAAGTTCATTTTCATGTTGTCTACGCGTGCTGGAGGTCTAGGAATTAATTTGGCGACCGCGGATGTCGTTATTATTTACGATTCCGATTGGAATCCCCAGATGGATCTGCAAGCCATGGACCGAGCACACAGAATTGGTCAGATGAAGCAGGTCAGAGTGTTCAGGTTAGTATTCATGAGAGAATGTTGAACGAATTGGTGTGCACTCTAGTGGGGAAGTTCATTCTGAGGAAGCTGCAATAACAGAACAATAATTCGTATGACACGTCTCGATCGTGAGGTCAGCATTGTTTACTTTCTTAGAATCTGCAAGTTAACTTGAGTTAAATAGATTTGAACTATTAGTGATGATTTTTTTGAGTAATATTGAAGTCAGCAGGTGGTAGTTTTTGTAATTTTCAATTTCCGCTTTTGGTTCATGACTATCATTTTATGTTTACTTACATATTTATTAATTTAAACCATACAATTTTGCCTAAAGTATATTTCACAGAGGAAAACATGTCTCCTGTAAATTTCCAATTTGAGCTGGATATTGATTTGCATTATTGTTGTAATTTCAAATGGCAGTGTAGGGCTCATACATCATATGACACTGACTTCGATTTCGAATTCCTAAAAAATTAATATCTTACGATTATGTTTTTAAAGAAAACATAATTTATAGATCTATATTTTTAAATACAAAATTGTTTAGTCGTAGCTAGCTCCTTCTCTTGATTGTAGTCCAAACTGCATATTTCTTTGGGAACATCTGAAATCAGTGGTTTTTACAAGTTCCCTGAAAATCTTGGAGTTTTAAGACATCGTATTGAGGAAAAATGAGGAAGTTAACTATAAACCTATGTGTGGAGGTTTTTTCATAGACGGACACTACTTTTGCCAGGAATATTCGGTTTCGCAGTTTTGATAATGGTCAGTTTTCGATTTTAAGTTTTTCCCCGAATTCAGTCAAGGCCAAAAGAGTGGTCATACGATGTATCACGGGTTAATTGAAATTTCAAAGCTGATTCTTAGATCTACAAAGGTTTGGTCAACTACAGAACAACGAAAACTTCATATTCATCGAAATATTCAGTGTTATCTGGGATATTTTGTAGAATTATTATTATATGAAATTGTAATAGAGCAAGATCCCAGAGCCGCCAGACGTTACTTATTTTCTCAGCAATAATATTTGTGGCATGAAGTAGTGCTCGTATGTACTTTCAGTGTATGGATACCTGCTACCTTGTGCCGACGACCAATTTCTATCAATCAGTTGGTAAAGATGGAAAAAAACTCAACTCACTTCTCTTATTTTCTCAGTCTTGATTTTTATATCTGAAACTCAGGGAACTATTTCAATACCTTCTGCAAGCAGCCAAACATCCCGCCAGACACTAATAAAGTGTCCTTATGAGTATGACAGTATGAGCGAAATGTCATGATTCGCTCATTTAAGCGCGATAGTGATTATCTATGAGCGTCGATCTTTCTTCTATACTTACTGTCATGACATTTCGCTCATACTGTCATACTCATAGGGAGGGACACTCTATTTGTGTCTGGCGGGATGTTTGACCCATACGATCGGTCTGGCTGCTTACATAAGGTATTGAAATAGTTCCCTGAGTCTCATATATAATAATCAAGACTGAGAAAATAAGAAAAGTTAATTGAGTTTTTCTTTATCTTTAGCACCAGCACCTGATACCTGGAAATTGGCCGTCAGCACAAGGTAGCAGGTATCCAAACACTGAAAGTACATAAGAACCCTACTTCATCCCATACATATTATTACTGAGAAAATAAGTAACGTCTGGCGGCTCTGGGATCTTGGAATATTAAGTTATTTAACGAAAATCACTCTATTCACCTCAGGTTCATCACGGACAACACAGTGGAAGAAAAGATAGTTGAAAGGGCGGAAATCAAGCTGAGACTGGACAAGCTGGTCATCCAGCAGGGCAGGCTGACGGACTCGAAGGCGCAGAGCTTGAACAAGGACGAGATGTTGAACATGATAAGACACGGAGCGAATCACGTTTTCGCGTCGAAGGATTCTGAAATCACAGACGACGACATCGACACCATCTTGCAGAGGGGAGAGGAAAAGGTAAAAGGCGTGATTGCAGTTTTGTTTTGACAGATGCGCGAAAGTGAAGGATCAGACTTGGGATTAATATTACAGTAATTGAGGAATATCTCAGATACGCGAAACTTGAAAGAGAGTGGTATCATAACTATCAATTCGTATGTTCGAAAATGTATTGTTATCAATATATGATGAATATATACTATTAACTATATAATAATAACTATCAACTAATAATAATTATAATCATAATATCAATCTGCTTACCTGAAGAACCAACTTGAATATATTAATATTCAGAACTTCGTAGGCTATAATTGTTCTTGTTTAATGCTTTTAAAACATTTGGCAGTCCATTACATAGCTCATATTATTGCTAATATTTTTCTTCAAATTAGTCAATTGTATGCTCTAAAAAGTATGTTCATTATTATTAATAATTATTTTCAGAAGCTTAATCCTGCAACTCTTGCAATAAATTTAAGTTATAGACTCCACTCTAAATATTCTGAAATAATAACACTATGAAAATATATATCAGTCTAATAATCATCTATATATATATATATATAATACAAGCCGAAAAATTGAATCCAGTCTACAGCAACAACCATATTTTTTAAATTTCTGAAATTTGGTAGAAAGTTAAGTCTGATCATGTAGATTCCCACTAAGACGGGGTTTTTTAAAATTCCGCCGTTAAGGGGTTGAAAAAGGGTAAAACGTGTTTTTTGATGTTTCTCGCAAAATAATGGACTTAGCGATCCCGTTCTTCCACTAAAATGTTAAGTAAAATGAACTCTAGAAAGTAGTTTCTCAGTTTTTCGAAATTCCATCATTTAGGGGTAAGTCTGTTTTTTTTATATTGGCTATTTCCGGCAAAATAATCGACTTAGCGATTCCGTTCTTCCACTACAGTGTTCCTTATAATTTTATTAAAAAACCATTTTCTGCATTTTTTGATGTATCATTTAGGGGTTGAAAGAGGCTGAAATGTGTTTTTCGTATATTGGCTATTTTTGGCTGATTCTCGCAAAATAATGGACTTAGCGATCCCGCTCTTTCACGAAAATGTTAAGTAAAATTAACTCTAGAACGTAGTTTCTCAGTTTTTTGAAATTCCATCATTTAGGGGTGCAAAAGGGGTAAGTCTGTTTTTTTTATATTGGCTATTTCCGGCAAAATAATCGACTTAGCGATTCCGTTCTTCCACTACAATGTTCCTTATAATTTTATTAAAAAACCATTTTCTGCATTTTTTGATGTATCATTTAGGGGTTGAAAGAGGGTGAAATGTGTTTTTCGTATATTGGTTATTTTTGGCTGAATCTCGCAAAATAATGGACTTAGTGATCCCGCTCTTTCACGAAAATATTAAGTAAAATTAACTTTAGAAAGTAGTTTCTCAGTTTTTTGAAATCCCATCATTTAGGGGTGAAAAAGGAGTGAGTCTGTTTTTTTTATTGGCTATTTCTGGCAAAATAATCGACTTAGCGATTTCATTCGGCCACTAAAATGTTCCTTATAATTATCTTGAAAAACCACTTTCTCCATTTTTTAAAATTCGATCATTCAGGGGTTGAACGGGGGTGGAATAAATTTTTGGTATATTGGCTATAAAGTGTAGCTATAGAATTTTTGAAGTATAAAAATAATGTTAAGTATTACGTACGATACGCAATATGTACGAAAACTATATCTTAATAAATTCATACGTATACATATATGGATACGCGGGCGAAGCCGCGACGGGTCCCGCTAGTAATTTATATGAGTTCCTATAATTATTTTCATTATTTTGAAACATCATATACAATATTAATACTCTTAAATTGATCGAAATTTCAAACAAATTTCGAAGCATTCTTGAGAATAATTCTTCTAAACCTCAATTTTCTCGTGATTTTCTAGACGCAAGAGCTGAAGCAAAAAATGGAATCGATGGGCGAGTCTTCCCTCCGCAACTTCACAGTGGACACGCCCACTGAATCCGTGTACCAGTTCGAGGGGGAGGATTATCGAGAGAAACAAAAGACGCTCGGGCTGAGCACGTGGATCGAGCCGCCGAAGCGAGAGAGAAAGGCCAACTACGCGGTCGACGCCTACTTCAGAGAGGCGCTGAGGGTGTCCGAGCCAAAGGCGCCCAAGGTAAATTGAACATTTTATAATATTGGTCGCAATGCTAAACATGTTCACAGTAAATTTAAAGAGAGACATCAAGTTGTTTCTCTTGATTAGGAAGCTTTATGATCTATCTATGACATATCCAAGTTGCATACAGCATTTCATTGCTGTTTTATTATATCGGAAAAGGCTTCACAACATTGACTCTGAACGAAAAAACTTCCGAAAGTAAAGCGATTCATAGGTTTGCAGTTAGGATCAGAAACGTCTACTGATAGACAGATGTTCTGGCTATTGGGATGTTCATGACAAATTGGTGTGTGTTATCTGCAAACCATGTGTAACAAGTGATTTGTGCTTGTGGTGGAATAATGGAGGCTATAAGATCGAGTTCATTGGTTGGCTTAATAATCTGGATTTCCAATAATAATTGAAGTTCCATGAGGGGAGGCTTTTCTTCAAAACTTGGCTCCTTGTGCCTTGGTGGCATTAACAGTAATCAATTTATCAGATCTCCAGTTAGAAGTGATCTCAAGATCGATATTTATTGACTCCCTTTGCGCAACACGCAAGAGAAACTGCACTTGAAGTTCTCCACCTCGAAATGGACAGTCAATTAGGTCAGATTGAAATAAATATTCATCTAAAGTTAACAATAGTTCTCAATAAACTTCTGACAAAGTTGTATCAGGTCACAGAACATCTACTTTTTCTGGCGAAAAAAAACTCCTGCATAACTATGAGTGACGCTGGTCATGCAAGCCCTAAATAATAAATATCTACAGCCAACCAACAACCGGCCAATTGGCGGACTTGTTGTTTTTCTACTGCAGGTACCAAATGGAAAAAGCTGTGAGTCTTCGCTCCAAAATATGAAATGTTGATGCAGCAGTAGTAGAGCTGTCAAAATTCAGTTGAAAGCGGTTCTTTAAATAACCGCTCGTATTAATTCATAAGAGGATGCCCTTCTACAGGGCCAAGAACTTCCTCCCTCACATCTAGTGTCATTGCACAAGAACTAACAGGTTTCCTTAAGAACATTTAATGTACACTAAGAATTTTATTTGAAAATGTTGGTTTTCAGTTCAGTGAAAGGCATTTTTGTCTCTCAATCCTGTCAAGGTATAAAAATGGTTCATGAATTACATTATTATCAATTACCATTTATCAGCTATATGTGGATATTTTCTGATGTTTATTCTTATAGGCTCCAAGGCCGCCCAAACAGCCGATAGTTCAAGATTTCCAATTCTTTCCACCTCGTCTCTTTGAACTTCTCGACCAGGAGATCTATTATTATAGAAAGTCCCTTGGCTACAAGGTCCCCAAAAACGTGGAACTGGGGCCAGACGCCAGCAAGCAGCAAAGGGAGGAACAGCGAAAAATCGACGATTCAGAACCTTTAACTGAAGAGGAACAGCAAGAGAAGGAACAGTTGTTGACACAAGGCTTCACAAACTGGAGCAAGCGGGACTTTAATCAGTTCATAAAAGCCAACGAAAAGTACGGAAGGGATGATATCGAAAATATAGGAAAAGATGTGGAAGGAAAGAGCCCCGAGGAAGTGATGGAGTATTCAGCTGTGTTTTGGGAGAGGTGTCACGAGTTACAGGATATTGATAAGATTATGGCACAGATTGAAAGAGGTGAGGCGAAAATTCAACGAAGGGCCAGCATTAAAAGAGCGTTAGATGCTAAAATGGCAAGGTATAGGGCCCCTTTCCACCAGCTCCGCATATCTTACGGCACGAACAAAGGAAAGAACTACATGGAGGATGAAGACAGGTTTTTGGTGTGCATGTTGCACAAGTTGGGATTCGACCGCGAAAACGTCTACGAAGAGCTGAGGGCAGCAGTTAGAGCTTCGCCTCAGTTTCGTTTTGATTGGTTTTTGAAATCCAGAACGGCGATGGAGCTGCAGAGGAGATGCAACACTCTGATAACGCTAATAGAGCGAGAGAATGCAGAGTTGGAGGAAAGAGAAAAGAACGAAAAGAAGAAGAAGAGTTCTAAGGTAGCATCGACTTCAGGAACGCCTACACAGGCAACGGTCAAGTCAGGACAGAAGAGAAAGAATGATTCTACAGGAAGTATTCAGGAGAAAAAGAAGAAGAAAAAGTAAATACTCGATAGTTCTGTAATGTTTGTGGAATAAAGTTTGATTTATTTTTGTGAATTATTCTGTCCAATTGTCATGTGCGTTAATTTATTTTCTGACTCTAAAGTGAATTTGTGTAAGTTGAAAAACTTTTGTTTAATTTTTTATATAAAGAAATACCTATTAAATATACACTGATTTTTATTTTTCTTGTCACAACTTTTCATAATAATCAAATTTGTTGCTTTTAGTGTCAATATAATTATGTCCAATACGTAAAATTGGATGTAGTTTTTCCGAAATTTACAGAGTTCACATAAGTGACAAAATGTTAGGAACTATTATTTTTAAATTATTTAAAATAAATTTGGTAGTACAATGTTTTAAGAACGAATTATTCAAGATTCTGAAAAAATATCTTTGTTTTTGATTTTAAAATATCTCATTATAGTGAGATAACTATTAAAATAAGTTTGGTCATTTAAACAAAAATGAGTTATTCATTTTGAAACATGTTGAAAATGTTAATATGCATATTTTGCAAAAAAACCAAATATTTTACTCATGTGCACTGGCCAAGTCTCAAGAACCTATTACAAAAAAGTATTCAAGGGTTTTATTACCATACAAAAATTCATACAAGTAAATATTCTACAGTGTTATTTAATCCACCTAAATATTTCAAGAAAATGAGATCAAGATTTGTCATTCACGTAAATCATTTCAATACAATAGTGAGGATTAAATGTAATACACAATATAATGAAATTACTCTGCTTCTTGTACTAATCTTGTAGGTAAGTTACATTTCTTTATTTATTTAAATAGAAAACAATTTTAATGATCATAATGTGAACTTACAATTATAAAATGACTTAGACAAACCAAATTTGTGCAGATTTTGATAAATAAATAGAAACTACATACTAATATATACATATCATGGAATTTAGTCAAATCAAAATATCACTTCATCATCTTCATCTCTGTTGAGGGGATCCCCTTTCAAAAATGCAATGATCAAACTGAAAAATATTTTCAATAAGTTTCTTTTAGGTACTTCAAAGTAGCATAGCAAATTCATGATATAAGGACTGCATTGTAAATTTACTGCACTTACCAATAGAGGTAAAGGAAAAAAAATGTCAAATAATAGCCCAGATGTATCATGCAGTCTCTCATATGAGTTTTAAGTTGGCCTCTGTTATGAATTTCTGTGGGGTCAAACACCCCAAGATTTCCACTTGGTACTTTAATTATCTCATACGCACACCAAAGTGCCATCGGAAGATTAAGTAACACAAGTATCCAATGTCCATGCAAAAGTAACAAGCATGATAGAAACGTGTGTGCTATGAGTTTTGGTAACATCCATTGGTTCAATTTTGAGCAGCATTGTTGTGCGTTTAAGTAATCGCATTCTAAATCTGAAAGGGTGATAACCTAGATTGGATATTAAGGAAAAATTAAAAATTAATTCTCAGTCATACTAACATGCGTTACGAAAAGGATACGAAATATATCAACAGGAATAAGATTGATCCTGTATCTACCAAAGCTAATACAAATAAAGATGGTTCAGAAAATATCATTATTTTCAATTTTGTTTGTTGATTGAGGTTAGTTTTGTCTTGCTGGATTATAAGCATCTATTTTCTATACTATTCCTTCTTTTTTCTATGTACTGCCTGATTATTTGGACCTTGTTATTATTTAAATATCACCATTCCGTTTCAGGTCAGCAGTGTGCCTACTTGATTTATATCGATTTGAAAAGTTCCTCTATTTTTCAACTGTAAAATACAATAGAAAGCAATATAGCAATATATATATATATATATATATATATATATATATATACATATGTATATACAAGTTAACTACAATTTTTTCAGTTAATTTGAATTAATTAAAGAAAGATTCCTATGACTTTTAACAACGAACAAACTAGACACATGTATGCAAGTAATCTTTTATTTTTTGATAATCTGATCACAGTCTTCCGCTTCATTTTTCCTGAATTTATTAGTTATTGAAACGGTTTCAAACATATAGGAATTAAAGATATACAATGTTTCCTGACATATTTCACAAATTTATTAAGTTATCAGTATTTCAATATAAACGACGAATTCTTCAGTGATTTGCATATAAAACATGATTTACCAACTCAAAAAAAAAAAAAAATTACTCATAGGTACATGATTGAAATTTCTTTTATTAATTTAATGCTACCTATTTGTCTTCAAGTAGTAGAATTGCTTTATCTAGTCAAAGAAACAGGTATTTATGGGCGAAAATTCAATCTTTTTTTTATATTTAGAGTACCTTCTTCAACTATGCATATCTGAACAACTGAAAGTTTTTTGTATTACATCAGTCAACAGTAAAATTATTAGTGCGAGTTTGAAAAAAAATTATTTGCAAATATTCTAGTTTATATTCTGTGTTGAAACTTTTAGAATGACTTTTACATTATTTTCTCAACTGATTCTTACGATAATATTTTCTGTGAATAATATAAATAAAAGCTCGAAGGTCCATTCATTCATAAATCCTAACTGGTGTTTACTACCAAGTAAAAAAAACGGAAAGTAGTGATAATAAATATTTTTCTACTCGAAATATGAGAAATACAATAAATAAACCCAAATTGTAAGATATTATGGCGTTATTTTCAATGTACACCTGCGCCACATTTCATTTGACTTACTTTGATCTTTTTCGTGAATGATTTTTGTTAAATATTTACAAATTTCTCCTGAAATGATCCTCCCATAGTACTATAATCAGGTAGATAGTTTACAGCAACGTTTACAATGTTCTTCCTGTTCCGAAAGAAACACCTCAAGTGGCAAACTTCCTCTCCCCATTGAATTTAACTTTTTATTGCATGCTGTTTATATTAAAAGTCAGTTACACCTCAATGCCTATTCACAGGTAAGCGTGTTCAATTTTCCACCCAATAAAATCCCTTTAGGGGGTTTCGAGTGGTACTCGAAGTACAAAGCACCCCTCATAAAATAAATTTCAAAGAAAGTGTCTTCTTGTTTTCACTATATCTCTATCTCTTAGATTATTTTGTCAGCTGAATTTCTTACTTAACGATTTATATAATATACAGGGTCACTCATGGATGGTAGGTTAGACGTTTACGGAGAACGGGACATGAGATTATTCTGAAAATTTGGTTTCATGGGTAATTGATTTTGCTCTATCGATCTAAAATAATAGTGGCACTGCGGCGTTGCCGCTTATACTAAAAAGTAGCAGCAACTATGAAATTTCAAATGAGACACCCTATATATTATTTCATTTTTTGCTTCTCTACCATTTTCCAATTGTTTTTGTATGATACATCCTTATACCTATCTCCAGAGGTTTTCGAGAAATTAAATGGTTTCCTTATTTTTTTTTTCAAAACAAAGCTTCAATTAAATGTTCATTACTAAGGTATTCAGATTCGTAGGACGCTGAAATTTTATGTGTAGTTTACCAAGTTCCGACGTATTAGGAATATTCTAAGGACTTTGTTCTCCATTATACAGGGTCCTTCAAAATTTGCGATTTTAACGATAAATACAAAAATAGTAAAAAGTGCATTTTTTAAATGTAATACCCTGTATATTATCGAATATCTCGAAAGAAAATTTAAATTTCTTTCAAATGATATATCATGTTCCTATACCTAAAAAGTCAGGTTTCCGAAATAAAAGCAAGTTTCTATAAAAATCGGATTATTTAGCCATATTTTGTATTAGGTAGCTATGAAATGTCAAGAAAGATGTCATTATGAAAATTTGACAATAAGTCCATCAACAATAATACGTTCGCGCGTTCATTAACGATAAGACAATAACTATTCTCATGAAGTTTTGATGAAGTTATTTATTGTACATGGTCAATGTGACTAAATAATAGCAAGAACATGCAGAAAATTCAATAAAATGTATACCTATTGACAACCAATAAACGAGAGAAAATTTGTACGTTTACAAAATAATTTTATCACTTATGTTATGTTATTTTACGTAACGCAAATTTTTTTTATTAGTTTAGTAAATTTCGTTTCGCTTTCAGTATTGACCCATAAGTGATAAAATTATTAGTATATATATATATATATATATATATATATATATATATATATATATATATATATATATATATATATAATAATTTAATAGTAAATATATAAGTGAGAATTGGTGATTATAAAACTTTTGTTGATATACATTTCATTACATTTAAGTTAAATTTGAATCTAAAGGTACCATCTATAAGTTATGAAAATCTGATATACTTGAAATTGTTGTTGGAGACAACCAAAATCTAGAGGAATCAAAAGTAGTTATGAAAAAACTAAACACAAAAAAAAATAAAATTATTTCGCTGTGCCTACTATTTAAAAAGTCGATGTGGTCAGGAGCGTATGAGCTTCTCATTCTTTATGTAACTAAATATCTAAAATTAATTTTTGAAACTATTTTAATATATATACATCCGGGAAGCAAGTGTTTTCCTCAGATAGTTTTGTGTTGTTATGTAGTGTACAAACGATGTATGATTCACGAATGTAAGAAATTATTGAGCTTGAACAAATGAAGCGGTAGCTATGAAAGTGAAGTGATATACTGCTTTTACGCCCAAGGACACTAAATTAGTAGTACAAATGGGACGATGTATGAATAACATTATATTTTGTTGAAAATAAGTATTGCGGGAAAAAGATAATTTCTCAAGCGATAAGGGAAGCATAATACGAAATCTTATTCGAATGTTCAGATGGTATATTTTAAAGTTAATGAAAAATAATTGGTTTTGTATTAATTACAAGGAAATTTGAGTTGAACATAAATTAAATTATGTGCCTCACGATGAAGTCAATAAGACAGTGTTGATTAGAAACCTGAAAATACTGGTTACAAAAATAATCTGACGTATTTTACAAAGCGACGAAAAATTGGTACCAGGATAAATAAACATAGAAACGCCATACTATACAATAGAAATTACACTGGACTTACCAAACACTGCATTAAAAACAATCAATTCATAGATTTAGCACCTACGAAATTATTACTTGCAGGTAACGATGGAAAGAAATGAGACCTTCTCGATGTAACAGAAATATCAGAAGCACTCTACTGATATTCTCCCATTCTTATAAATAAGCAGTTGATATTCAATATGTCACCAACATTACAATCAGTGATAAGCATAACACTCTGAAATTTACCATACTTCTTTGAAGAACATTTTCACGATTCCACAAAATATGAATACGACTTCTGGGGATGATAGGATAAGATCAAACTTGAGAAAGTAGTTCAGCCTTGAAAAAACTTTTGATGATGGGCTAGTAACCCGAAACAATTATTGTAAAGTAGTAGAAGTAGAACAAATCCCCTATCTTGAAATAAATAAAATATAAACATATATAAGTACCGAAAAATCGTCATTCTTCAAAGGACAATTTTCAAGGATATAAATCAAAATTTTTAACCGAAATATCTAATAATGAGTATACTACTGGTCAGTTTTCCTCTCCTATCTTCCAATCTTCAAAAATTTACTATTTCAGTGAAATATAAATCTTTGTACCTGTTATGTTTACCGACTTTTATAGAATTATATACCTGCCAATAGATTACGTGGAGTTTTCCCTATCCTCATTTGTATTATTCCCATTTCTATATTTGTAAGATATTCAATTTATAAAGTTAGTTTGAATTACTCATCTAAAGAAGCCACTGTGGTTGACGATGCAATTGTTATGTTTGAAAAAATATATAGAAAATCAAAAACCAAGTTTTATTTACATTATTGATGCGGTAGAAGTTGGGGATTGCGAAGATGAAGTCCGGTCAGTACAAGTGTTTGTAAATTTTAGTATAAAGATATGAGTATAATATTAATAATTCATTATAGATAACGTATGATTTTGAAGTGAGGAATTAATAATAATTTTTTCAAATAATCCACTTTTCATTACCATAAAGATAATCAGAATTTGGATTAAATAAAGGAAACAAATTTTTAGTTTTTATTCATACAAAAAAGTAGCGATTTCAACATCAACTTTTCTGATAAAAACACATTACCATTGTTATACAATTTATTTCTGATAAGTTTGATTTGAGAATTAACAATGATCCATATAAATCAACAAGATACAATACCTCAAACATATGTGTACTACTTTATTAACCACAAACAATTCACTACTAATATTGAATGTATTAATTGTTATGTATTATTAGTTCATATTTATTTATAGTAATTATTCAAAATGTTTGTTTTCATTTATTTCATGTGTATTCATTTTATTAAATTTAGTAAGTATCAAACGTTTTTTTCGTTTAGTTACTCTAAAACGTTAATTTATTACATACTGCCTGCTATTTATTACACGATGTAAAGTGAAATGAACTGGTTGTCACAAGACAGCTCTCGTCTTTTTTTACGTATCAATAACAGCAACTTGCTCGAAATTTGAATATATCTTAGCTACATAAATAAAGGGTTTACTACTAACATTCAATCAATCTAGAAAACATCAAATAAATGGGGTATTCCGTACATCTCTTTGGTCATTTAACAAATTGACTATGTTATTTCTATAATATTTATACATTTCTATAGATTTTACAATATTGAGTTTTTTACGTCTTGTAGCGGTATGTAAATTTTTTATATTATTTATGTCTGGAAACGTGTGACCTGAATCTTGAAAGTGTTTTGCAAAGTTTGAGTTTTCTATGTTCATTCTGAAGGAATGTTGATGTTCTTTAAATGTAGTGCCTACATTTCTGCCTGTTTGTCTATGTAACAACTATTAGACTCATTACCTAAAACTAAGCTTATAAACTTCTGACTTTTTATTAGGTATAGATTTGTCTTTAACATTAAAAAATAATGTGAAGGGTTGAAAGGGGCTACTTTAATATTATATTTGGAGAGTAAATTGTCGATTTTATTTGAAATTGAACCACAATAAGTTATACTGATGTATGTTTGTTTCTGTAATTTGATATGTGGGTATATTTGATTAAGTGCTTTTTTATATCTTCATGAGTTTATAGTAGCATTATCATAACCATTATTCTATATGTTCAATTTTTGCGAGTTCTATACTTTACCTATCTACCTACTTCAAGAGGAAAAGAGAAAGCTCTATGTATCATTCACCGATATGCTGTTAATTTGTGTGCACTAGGGTGACTGGAATATTTAAGAATTAAACGATTAGAATCTAGGTTCCCGGAAGATATCTAAAGATAATTTGTCTTCTTGTCTAGATATAGGTATATATTTTTTAACGATTTCTTTTTCAACTGTAAAGTTCATGTTAGGGTGTACCTATACTATTTAAATGATTTGAATTATGTTGTGAGATTATGCCATTACCAGTAAAACTCACAGAAATTTCATCCACATATCCATACCGAAAAAAGATATTCTTTGAGAATTTAGTTTTTAGAACATTTTCTTGCAGATTTGATTAAATTATTTCTGGTAAAAGAGGACTTAAAGGTGAGCTCATTGCAAGACCATCTCTTTGTTTATAATAGTATATTGTTTTTTAGGAGTAAAAGTGATACTTTTTGTGGCGAGACTAAATGTTTGTCACAATTGTTGAGACAATTAGTCGAGCCACAAAAAGTGCTTTTCTCCGAATAAAACATGCGATTTTTTCCGCAAACTTTGTGCAAACGATAGAATTAAGATAATATTTTTGAAAAGGATTAGATGTGAAGAAACGTGAAACTAGATTGCTTTGCTCACTGGTTTTGTAGATGTAAAGGCAACACAAATTTGACAATTCAACAAAATAATTGTCAGAAACATTTAAAGTCACTTATCTACGCATTTTAGGACTGTGCGTTTTTGGTAAGTACCTACCCGAGTATTGAGAAATAACTTGTAGTAAAATATATAAAATTTTTCTTACAGTTTACATTATGTCGGATTCGGAACCCAACTGTACGCCGCCCGACGTTCTTGATATGGTCGCGAGAGTACAAAAAAGTGTACTTTTTTGTACGCTTACGGCCGGACAAAAAAGTAAAAACAAAAGGACGTCTGTGAAATCAAACTTCAACATTATGAACTGAGGTTAAAAAGTCATCATTTTTTGACGTTTGCAGAAAATAGTATATTATATTATAAGGATTAAAAGTGCATATTTTTTTTACGAGCAATATTTGCAGTTGCGAGGCGGAGCGCAGCGCAGCCGAGCGAATGCAAAATTGCGAGTAAAAATAGGCACTTTTAGTCCGTATGATATATACTATTTTTTCTCCAACCAAGTCAAAATTAAAATAATATTAGTTTTATTCAAAAATCGTTAATAATTTGGTAATAAATTTGAACACCTATTAATTATAACAGCGATAGCAAGTCGGTAGTCCTGGATATCTGGTATTGTTGGTAAATATTGATTGTCAAGTAGACGTCAGTAGACGTACTAATCATATAATTTTTGTAGTAGTTTTTACGCTGAACACGCTGAAAATATACCTGCAGATATATTGGAAATTGCCGAAGCAGTATATTTAAATCTTTTGCCACCCAAATCTCGCCAAGTTTATGAACTTGCAAATCAGCGATTCATGGATTGGTGTAAAGAAAAAATGTGCAAAACTGTGCGGAGAGTTTTCTTATGGTGTATTTCTCAAATTTAACGAAGACCGTCAAGCCATCCACTCTTTGGTCACAGTATTCAATGTTGCGATCCACACTGGATATCAAAAATGGTGTGGATATTAGTAAATATTCAAAATTACGAGCATTGTTAAAAAGGCAAAGTGATCGATATATACCTAAAAAGGCTAGGGTTTTTACGAAGAAGGAAGTGGATCGGTTCCTGGATATGGCACCTGATAATGTATATTTGATGATAAAGGTTGTTCTAGTATTAGGAATTGGAGGTGCTATGCGTTGTGACATTGATGAAAATCTTTTGAATTGCTCGAAAATTGTTAGTGATAATTTCAGTGGTGCTTTGAGTTTTGGCAATAATTGTTCCAATTGTACATTCAATATCAATATAAATAACAAATAAATACCTATGTATAGTTGCCCAATTAGTTTGTTTTACTAAGTTTGTAAGAGACAATGTTTTTTCTTCAAATTTCAATAATTAGAGAGCTCAAATGCAATTACTTTTGGTCCTAGGATTAAAAGTAGCGTTTTTAATCCTAGGATTAAAAGTGTTGCTAAGCAACGAGCAAATTTTTGTACGGTAAGGGAATTGATGGCTTTTGCACTTGAAAAGAGTACAAAAATGTCAACATTTTTTGATGGTTGGAGAAAAAATTAATTTTTGTATTGGAAACACCTACATAGGTTTCAAAAGTTGCAATAAGAGCGAAAAAAATGGAAAGGACTGAGATCTTTCTATTTTTTACGCTAGAAATCGGAAAGAGGTTATTTTTCGAAATTCGTCCCATGTTCGCGATTCGTTTTGCAGGAAAGTGTAATTTTTTGCAAACGGCCATCATTGGCCTCATCTAACGCCATTTCGATACCGAATAACCAATCGGCAGTTGGCGGTTGGTAGACACGCCAATAGGCCCCCTTCGCTACTTGTAATACATGCAAATTTATCGAGAACGATCGATAGATGATGGATGCAAAAAGCGGCCTAGACAGGGTAACGCCATAGCGCGAGGAGAGCGCGAGAACTTGCAGAGTCTCGTCTCAGTCGCGAGCAAAGAGCGAGCTAATTGACCACAGAGAGTGTGCGTGCGTGCGATTTCTCCGTTTCTCGATCCACAGAGAAATAAGACGGACGCGTAGGCGGCTGCGATTTCCTAATTTGCGCCAAAAGCGACACGCGCCATTCAGTGGTTTTCTTGTGCTATGACAGAAGTGATCTGTAGAGCGCCTTTTTACAGCGGCTGCCGGGCCAGTCATGTAGTGTCTAGTTATTTTTCAGCGGTGACGTCCAGCCATTATCGAAACTCCCGATTTTCGAACAAGGACGAACGGATTTTCAACCTCTGTCGCGATAAAAAGGTACACTTATTTCTCTCTTATAAACTTCCGATTTTCGCTCTCTAATTTACCATATGGATGTGTGATCTGAACGCGTTCCCTAAACGTTCGAGGCCGTTCTACTCGGCCCTACGTGGCGATGTTCTTTCTTTTCGGAACGCAGCCTTTAAAGGGCTACCAACTTAAACGGAAAGTTCCAAAAACTGTACACTGAGGAAACATTGACAATACTCATGTCCTTTAACAAACAAATTTCTCCGTATATATCATATTATTTTTTCTCTCTAAATCACACTTATTGAACTTCTTGTAACCAGATATCTAAGTCACACACTTAGTATATATATATTTCCACTTCATTTACACAAGTTATTATCTACACAGTTTTATAGTTGTTTGTAATTTTTGTTTCAGTGTATATTTCTGTTATAACTTTTATGATTGAAATTTTGCTAAGAAAATTATACAATAATTAAATATACCTATGCAAATACATTTTGCATTGGATCGGAGGAGCAGTTCATTTTTCTGAATCACGAAACAGGGTTGATTTTTTTCGTTTAACGACATATAGTTTATGTCTTCTACTTCGTAGACCATTACAGAGTCCTACGACGTTGTCTTTATTTTACAACAAAATACTTTTTATATAATCATGATTGCATGTGTTATACTTGGAGTATATTCTGGTGATAATTCTAAATGTTCCTGAATTCCTAGTTCAGACTATTATCGTTGTAGGTATAGTTAGTTTTGCTCTTAATTTCAAATATCAATGAGAATATCATTCGTTCATTGTTTTCATGCAAAATCCTCATTTGAAGTTATCATTTTTATTTTAAAACAAATAACTGTTGTACCTATTAAGAATGCTAAGCTACTCTTTTTCTGTTAATAAAATTAACAAAAGCACTTAATCAATCTGTGCGTAACTCAGAAAGTATTAGTTTTTTATGCAAAAAAGATCATATAAAGTATAAACATATATATATATATATATATATATATATATATATATATATATATATATATATATATATATATATATATATATATATATATATATATATATATACAGGGTGTTCCTAAATTGAACGTACGAACGAAAAGGGGAGATTCCTTAAGCAAGTTTGAGAAAATAAAGTCCCGTGAACATGGGGTCGCAAACGTTTCGTTTTCGAGATACAGAGTGTTGAAGTTTGAATTTTTTTTTAGTTTTTTTCTCATAGTATCTACACTATATAAGATATTCAACTGAAATTTGGCATAAATATTACATTTGAGGGTGATATTTTTTCTGGAACACTGTCACCTGTTTTCCTCAAGAACTTTTTTTTTGGTGAGCAACTGTTAATTTAAAAAAAATGTAAAAAGAAGCTTTGTTGTTATACTAAATTTTTCGGTCTTTTGTAGTTTTGTCGTATCTGCTACCGATTTCGAGAAAAAAAATTTTGAACGATTCTCACGAAATCCTCGGAAAAATCCGAAGGACATTTTCAATATTTGCTGTAGTTCAGTCCTTTGCGGTTACTTAGTTTTTTTGTTATTTTTTTTTTTGAGTTTTACGTTTCTTGTAGTAATACATTTTTTGTATTGATTATACAAGTTTATCAAATCTTCATGAATCATCGCAACAGATCAGGAAAATTTCCATACAAACTAATAATGAATTCATTCACCACAGCTTACAAACTGTCCAAATCGTTCAAAATTTTTTTTCTCGAAATCAGTAGCAGATACGACAAAACTACAAGAGAACGAAAAGTTTAGTATAACAGCAAAGCTTCTTTTCAGGTTTTTTCTTCAAATTAACAGTTGCACACCAAAAAAAGTTCTTGAGGAAAACAGGTGACAGTGTTCCAGAAAAAATATCACCCTTTAGATCTGCTATCGAAATTGCCATGTCACGTGGTGGGAACTCTCAAATGTAATATCTATGCCAAATTTCAGTTGAATATCTTGTAAAGTGTAGATACTATGAGAAAAAAACTTGAAAAAAATTCAAACTTCAACACTCTGTGTCTCGAAAACGAAACGTTTGCGACCCCATGTTAATGGGACTTTTTTTCTTAAACTAACTTAAGGAATCTCCCCTTTTCGTTTGTACGTTCAATTTTGGAACATCCTGTATATATTACCTATATGTAAATAATGTATTAAGCATAGAGTTTTATGCAGTGATTTATATTGAAGCCTATGTCTGTCGTGAGTTCACACCACTTACCGTTTGCGTTATTTACCGTTTTCTGTTTATGTTTTGTAAATATTGATAAAATGAAAAGATAATTTACTGGTGTCGCATGTTCTCTGTAAACCATCCGATGTAACCAGAGGTATTCGTGTGTAAGTACAAGTTACAACTCTAAACCACAAGATAACCTCCGGCGAGTCGACGTTGTTATTCAACTGTTTTTTTTTGTAGGTTCTTGTTTCTAGAATATAGAGAATGTATTTCGAGTACCTTCTCGGAATTATTAGCAGGAACTTCTGAAAGAAGAATATCTAAACTTTGAATTTAAAATGTAGACTTTGTTCCGCCAACACGAATATTCTAGAATAAATTTCCAATATTGATATTTTCTTTGTCAGTAACTTGGAATCTTAATATTCAGATGTTGGAATAGACGAACAAGTTACCAACAAACCTGATTTTTGAATATTTCGAGTCGTACCTAGATGTCACTAGAATTAAAATTCCCGAATTCGTTTGTTTCATAAAATAAGTTCTCGTTATTTTATCATTCTACAATTAATTTGTTGCGTCTCCGAAGTGGAAATTATATCTATTAGAGGGAGAAAAAATTCCTTTCGATGTTTTTACAGACTCCTTGAATTGCCTTAGAATTATAGTCTAATTTGAATTGTAGGCCGCATAATAGCCAACTAAGTGAATCATCGATTATTCTCTAGAAGACAAATAAAAAGAGCTCGTGAGAAAGGGTTAGTCACGATAATTTGTGGTCACAGTACTATAATTTGGTATACTCCCGACCTCATTACTGCGGTCTGGAACCGGCGTATGAAAGAGAACATAATGGGAGGAATTGCGCCTTCCTTGGAATTCTTTGTGTGAGTACAATTCTAGTTGGAGAACCGATGTGGCTATTTTCAAGATTCACGTTTTTGAGGATTGTTCCATAAGAACGATTAATATAAACTTGCTTTATTTCTTCTTTTAATTTGTTCTATATTTGAGCTCTTCTCAAATGTTTAGTATCCCCTCCACTTATTGCTATTCTGGAAAACTTCACATTATATATATATATATATATATATATATATATATATATATATATATATTATATATATATATATATTATATATAAATATATGTATATATATATATATATATATATATATATATATATATATATATATATATATATATATATATATATATATATAATCTTTTGATAATTATTAGCAATAACAGGCTGGTTGAATCTTAAAAAACTCGATTTAATTAATAAGTTGACGTTTCACTATGACATTCATAGTTATTCAAATTGTTTGAAAAAATTGAAAATTCTTTGACATTTATTGACTTGAAAAAATTGAATAGATAAGATTGAACTGTCTTGTTAAAACTTCTTTCGGATGTGGCTGTTCTTTTTTATTTATTACGTGCTATTCAGTCTAATATTAATATTCAAAATTGTTATCATTAGAAGGCAAGGGAAACTACAGAAACCTTTACCTATGTAATGTTCGAAAATAATAATAATAGGGTACTATTTATTTAATAGAAAAGAAATTAGTCACGGGAAAATATTAAAAAAGTAGAGCAGAATTATCGGTATAGAACGCTTATATGGAAGCAGCCGTTGACACGTGTTTCGGACTCTTTGGTCCTCATCAGAACGGCGTAGCTAAGTATTGGATTGAAAATTTGGAGATGAAAATAGTTTAATAAATAAAATAAATTCCTCTGTTATGGAAGAAAATCACTTATTTGTGGTTTATTGTTTGAACTCTCCGGTATGGGAGATTTGCTCAAACTTTGCCACGGAGGTGATTAATTCCATCCGAGAGATCTCAGAAAGAGTATATTAACATTAAAAAAGAAAATTAGTTTTGGGAAAATATTAAATAAGTAAAGCAAAAAAAACGTCTACTTCCATATAAACGAACTATACCGATAATTTTTGCTTTACTTATTTAATATTTTCCCAAAACTAATTTTCTTTTTTAATGTTAATATACTCTTTCTGAGATCTCTCGGATGGAATTAATCACCTCCGTGGCAAAGTTTGACCAAATCCCCCATACCGGAGAGTTCAAACAATAAACCACAAATAAGTGATTTTCTTCCATAACAGAGGATTTTATTTTATTTATTAAACTATTTTCATCTCCAAATTTTCAATCCAATACTTAGCTACGCCGTTCTGATGAGGACCAAAGAGTCCGAAACACGTGTCAACGGCTGCTTCCATATAAGCGTTCTATACCGATAATTCTGCTCTACTTTTTTAATATTTTCCCGTGACTAATTTCTTTTCTATTAAATAAATAGTACCCTATTATTATTATTTTCGAACATTACATAGGTAAAGGTTTCTGTAGTTTCCCTTGCCTTCTAATGATAACAATTTTGAATATTAATATTAGACTGAATAGCACGTAATAAATAAAAAAGAACAGCCACATCCGAAAGAAGTTTTAACAAGACAGTTCAATCTTATCTATTCAATTTTTTCAAGTCAATAAATGTCAAAGAATTTTCAATTTTTTCAAACAATTTGAATAACTATGAATGTCATAGTGAAACGTCAACTTATTAATTAAATCGAGTTTTTTAAGATTCAACCAGCCTGTTATTGCTAATAATTATCAAAAGATTAAAAATAAATCACAGGCAACAACAATTCGAATAAATATATATATATATATATATATATAATAATATATATAGTATATATATATATATTTATATATGTATGTATATATATATATATATATATATATATATATATATATATATATATATATATATATATATATATATATATATATATATATATATATATATATATATATATATATATATATATATATATATATATAGAGTAATTAAAGTAATAAATTCCTTTATTGCCGGTCGAATTACGAAAGGTAATCAATGTCAAAAAAACAAAATTATATTAGGTGTATGCAGAGTGAAAAACTCACAAATGTAAATTTACATGAAAAAAATAATAACAAATAAGATAGGTATCACAATAGTGTAAAAAGTAAAATTGAAAAAAAACTGTTAAACAAAAGATGGAAGCTCTATCTATAGTTGAACATTTTGAATCAATAGATGAATATATATCTATAAATAAATATATATATATATATATATATATATATATTTATATGTATATATATTATATATATATATATATATATATATGTATATATATATATATATATATATATATAATATATATATATATATATATATATATATATATATATATATATATATATATATATGTATATATATATATATATATATATATATATATATATATATATACATGCATGTGAATATATTTATTCATATATAATAGTTATCTATTGAATAATCCATTACACATTGAACAATATCCTAATGAGATAAAGATGTCGAAAACTACTTCAAAAACTCATTCATTATAGTAGATATCTAAAACATTATTTAAACAAATTCTTCATCTTCGTTAATCAAATTAACTGCTGATTTCTGATGAAAGCAATTTTGTTGATAAAATAGAGTTGTTCAGTGGTAGGTACTAAACAGTCATGAAGAATTGTAGTGTAAAAAAATTATCGATCAGAATATATTTCTCTGAGAAAATTCAAGAATCAAGCAGACATTTAAAGAAGTAAAATAGTTGTATACAAAATCATTTTATTCTTATATTCAAGAACGGTATGTGTTCTTGAGTTTCCGTGTTCAATGTGGTAAATATTTATTTGGTTTTTTCTAATTTTTTTACTTTATCTATATTCAACAATTCGAATTGAATCTTGTGCAAAAACATTCAAATGAAATTATCTGATGAATTCAGGGAATTTCTTCTTGCTTTTGATGTGAATTTTCAATATAGTTTATTTTTTAACTACCTATGTTATTTATCTCTCTTATATACATATCTCTGTTATATGTATATTGTTCTTGTAGAATTGACCACTTTATAAATTAAGATACTTACCGTGAAAATTTTCATCAAATTGTTTTGGAAACTAATTAGGTATCTCTAACTCGTTGATTTTATCTTTCCAAATTTCACTATCCATCACTAAAAAATCTATCAAGATACATACAAAACTTTGCAATTCAAATAATTCAACTGTTGGTGTGATTGTGAGAGGAAATGTAATTATTAATTCATAATGCAATGATTATGCACTTATGGTGATTAAATTAATTTTATCGAAGCATTTAGATTAATAATTATTATTCAATAAAAAAAATTGAGTTAATTTAACCATCCGATTAAAGTGGCATTCTGGGCAAAGTTCAATTTTCAATGCTTCAAATTACAACATATTATTCAAGGAAAAAAAGATCAAGCTCAATAACTAAAAAATAATATGACATAAGAACTCCTGAAAAGCAAAGCTCGGTCAATAAGGTTGTATTCTTCCAAATATTTTTTCTACATATAATATCTTAACCCTCTAAATTCATTTGGATGAGCTATGGAATTCAGTCAACCTTTAAAACCTACGAAAAAAGATGAAATCTCTATTTTAATATGACAGCAGTTGACCAAGAGAATTAAAATATCGAAAGGATATTTTTCCTATATAATCTAGTCAACTATTACTAAGTTGCAACCCTCTAACTCAATCTGGAGGAGCTGCGAAGGTGGGAAAACCATGAAAAATAATAGATCTCTACATATAAATAGCGGCGGTATAAACTGTAAATAAATAAAACAAATAGAAATAAAAAATATTAAAAAAATAAAAATGTACTCATTAAATATAAACAAATAAATATATCTATAGACGTTTATATCATAGAGCCACTTTTTGGAGGAAGGTTATAAATTTAAAAAATTTCTAAGGTGACCGTCATCCAATTCATTCGTGGAGAGGATATTTTCATTGATTAATATTGTTAAATGTAAAATTCGAAATGAAATGATACTAAAAATGTTAAATTCAGTTCTGTCTATTAGATCTCACTTGGAAATAAATGAGATTTGCTGTAAATAATTTGAGCCTAGCAATCCTATGTATGCAAAATTCAATTCTGATATGTATCAGAAACAATCCACAACTTCAAGCACAGACAAAGATATTTGTAACAGAAACATGGTTCTGATTGTAATAGTAATTTAAGCAAAAAGTCCTGAAAATACCTATTATTGTTTTTCGGTCGAAAAGGCAACATGTTGGGTGCACTATTTTTTCGTGCAGTTACGAAAAAATCATGATTTTGGCTATTTTGGGCGACAAATTAGCAGCAACAACACGTATGAAATAACTCCTAGAATAAGTGATTTTTATATGAAAAATACTTGTTGCCAATGTTTCCCCGTTAAACACGGTTGCGCTTTTGAACGACAAATCAGCGTCTAAAGTTCAACACGGCTCTGAAAAATCTGGCAACCCTGATGGTAGCCGCTCGTTTGTCGCTATTTCATTTTAGGATAAAAAACGTCAACATGTTTTGCGGGTTGAAAGAAGCCGCAAATAAATAATTTTAAGTCAGTTTTACAATTAGGTAGATTTGTTTGTAACTAAGCTAGTTTTATGTTTCAACGCAGATATAAACATGTTTAGTTTGTAATAATTCTGTTATATTTTCTAGAGGGGGCTTAAATAATTCCAGAGGGGGCTCAGCCCCCTCTGGCGCCTCTTGGCTACGGCCCTGGGTCCAGGAGGTCTAATACGGATTTAAAAACTCCGCACGGAGCAGTTAACACCAAAATATCTCAATGAATTTCCCTTCCATAAGATAGGTCAGAACTTATTAATGATTTTAACAGATTAATCTAACTGTTCTGTGTCCAACTACGAAATATTAATAAGAAACGGTTTGGTTGATTTCTGCTCACCCTGTACACAAAGCGTGAAGCATCTGTCATCCATCTTACTTAATTGGAAATCGTTAAGTGTTTGACAAGATTACCGCTATAGTTTAGCAAATAAACCGTAACATTTGGCGTGGAAATTGCTACCGAACTGCTACCACATTTTAAAAAGCTCCCACTGAACCGTATTTCATTAACTTGGGAACAGATGGACGGATTGACTTTACTATGCGATTGGATCGGCATTTAATCGAGGTATTCCGAATTACCTAAAGTAGTCCCCACACTACTGGACATGACGGCGAACTTGTTTCTTCGTTCTGGTCTGATTTAGTCGAAAAGTATCTTACAACCAATCTTGAAGAATAATTGAAACAGTCACGGAATGCAGTAGATAGATTATTGCACTCACAAATTAAAAATCAATTGTGCGTTTTCAAAGAACTCATCAAATTGAAATCACAATATATAATGAAATAAAACTGTTTAATAATTCGTATACGTGATCAGATACTACTATAGTTGAAAAAAGATTTATAATTTGGTCACATTTTATAGTTCCGAGAATATTTTTGAAGTTTCTTATTACACGTTACACTCCACACACTAGGCGAATGGAAGCTAGGCCTAAACATGATAAAACGTGATGTTAGAGTAGCAACGGCGATTCTTTCAACGCGGGTGTCTTCTTTAGTATCAGATACGGACAAATTCAATATGTGAATTAAAATCTAAATAATATTTCTTGCTTTAAATATAGAAATATTCATGGGAATTTTATATTGAAGTTAGAATTTGTTATTTATTATATATGACGTATAATTTCGAGTGGAGATTCGATTACAATTTTTAGAAATAATCTCTCAACTATTGGTATAATGATAATCATAGATCGAAATGAAAAATTTAAAAAAACAATATTTTTAATATATATTTATATATAAATATATATATATATATATATATATATATATATATATATATATATATATATATATATATATATATATATTCAGAAAAATGTGAGTTCTCGGCAAAATTTAAGGATATATTTATATCCTTCCTCAGGACTCTACAATATAAATAAACAATGTCAAAAAATTAAACATTGAAACACAATTACAGAAATTAAGTTAGAAAACAAAAATTGTAAATACCATACCAAGCAGGTCCGACAGTGTTAAGTCATTATCAAAATTCATAAAAAAAAAACAGATGACATAACCTCATCAAGGAAAAAACATCGAAAAAATGACAAATGTCAAAAACTAAAACAATCCGTCTAAACCACAAAAACACCAAAACAATAGCAGGGTCAACGAGTAATCTCAAAAACAGCCACCCCAAAGATGCAAGATCTGCTATTAAAACGTTAAAGAAAGTTTACTCCATGTTCTTAAACCTAAAATTCAATTATCAGAATGATATTAAATTGTATTTCTCAAATAAATTCTTTTTGATCAAGAGTCAAGAAGGTAGTTAACTTTTTTTTGACTATATCGAAAATATTCATAGGGAAAAGATGTTAAGGATTAAAAATAATTTTCAAATATTCAATATTCTTCATTTGCAACAAAAAACGGTTCTCTAACTAATGCTCCTTGATTAATTATGCACTGATTTTTGTTTCATTTAGTTAGGCACTCTCAAACGTAGTTACTTCATTTCATTATGTCTGCTATTTGCTACATCATAGACAGTGAAAGAAACCCCAACCCCATTTCACAACACCGTTTGTCTTTCTAAACAATAGTAGTTTTCAGAACAAACTTTGTATTGTAGGTAATCCAAAAAGAATGAAAAATCAGTAGTTTTATGTATGAGCCAATTTCATTTCTGATTGTTCCAGCTTAGTTTCCTCTGAAGATAACTAAGATTCTCTGTTATATTTACTGAGTATGTGTGCAGCCTTTCATATTCGTTACAAGATAAACTCGATAAATTCTGGAATCTCCGATCTGCATTTCTGAAACGGTTTTCGGTGAATTTCACGAATACATTTGTTGGACACAAACGTTCTTAATAAATGTCATCATTTATTCATGAAATAAAAGTTTAATAAACGATCCTACAACAACTCATCTAACGGACCTTCTTCACGAATGAAAATTAATGAAGTCCATTCCACAATGTTAAAGACCAACGAGCTGGCATAAGTTCTTAACTAATTAATTTTACGACATCGTCGATTGTGGACTAGCATTATATTCGTAGCTTAGAGTCGATTATACGTTGCATGGGGCCTAGAAGAAAAAAATATTTGTTAATTTTTTCATTAAAAGATTAAGAGAGATTGAGAGAGAACGAGGGCCATTAATTTGAGGACGATAATGAGTGAGCTTTGTAGGAAAAAAGGTGAATTTCGAAATAACAATATAAGGTCGAAATTTGAATCATAAAAATAAATGCCATCGAATATCGGAAAAACAACAAAATGCCAGTGAATTTTGTGTGAAATTTGATGATAATTAAAGAAACTGTAGATTTAAAGCTTTGGAATTCGGAAAAGTAGTAGAAGAAATTTTTGAACTGCTTGGAAATATATCTTTTGGTGCATTAAAAATGAAAAAGTGGACAAGATATCAATGGAATTGGTGAAACAATAATTTTAAAATTTCATTGGAAAAATTTCTACACTATTTCAGGTGCATATTGAAAAAGATTTTCACGTGTGCCCAGTATGAAATCGAATTGAAAAAACTAAAACAATTTTTGTACATATGTACCTAGTTATGTAACTAAGCTTTTTCAATCGTAACTTTTGTAAATACATTAATTTTTTACTTAATTCGTTTCTTATTTGTTAATTATCAATACTCAGAAACTGTTTCTAGAAATTTTAGTATAAGTATTTGAGAACTTGTTGACCATTATCATTTTTGTCGATCACTATTACGAAATGAATTGGATAGATTATTCATAAATAAATAAATTGATGAGAAAAATGACAATTTATGAGAAATAGATATTATTCAGTGTTTTTCAATAAATTAAATAGTGATATTGGAACTATACTCATTTTTCATCCAAAATATGTGACAGATAATAAAAAATATTGATAATGTAGATAAATTTTGGGTTTTTCATTTTCACTATATTTTGTCAAACAACAATTTTTTCGCCAAACACTAGGGCTTCGTCAGATGAATATTTCAAACTAACTATATATATTTTTTTATATAGTGAAACTTTAGCAAAGTGTATTTTATTTTAAAGTTTAAACATTATTCTTTATGATGTTTCACCAAGTGATGTGCGAGAATTCAAAATAAATTATTAACTCTATATTATTACAAATATGGGAAATACAAATGAGGATGGGGAAACCTAAATGCGAGCCTAAATGTAATCTATCGACAGGTAGATAATTGTATAAAAATAAGTAAGCATAAGAGGTACAAAGATAATTTTTTCACTAAAACCAACAGAAACTACGGAGAGAATATTTGAATGTTAAAGAAGTTACGAAGTTACGATAAGGAAAAAACACATTCGACATTTTCATCACACCTTCTGGAACATATTACACATAGAGAAGCAAGACTATTAACTTAATTTATTAGACATTTCTATATTTGTAAAATACTTACTCCATTCGTAAAGTTTGTGAATCAAAAACCCAAGTTTAATTTACATTACTTAAATATATATTTGTATCAATTTGTTTTGTATTCCGAAAGGAGAAAATATTTTATCTTGTACAACATCATATTAACAGACCAGAATAAGGGCATTTTAGTTTGTTTTAGAGAATTGATGTAAATTTCAGCAGATGAGAACCGCTACACATTTTGGAAAGTAACAAATAATATTCATTTTTAGCTTTCGCCTTTGGAATGAATCTACGCCAACAAATTTACAGCTGCACTAACTAACGACTGAGACATAAGTTATCCTCTGCTACTTTATTATCGTCGATAATTTATCCAGGATTTATACTCATTCCATTTGCAAATATATTCATACGCGTAATTTCGTTATATAGGTGTGTTGTAAAATAAATTTGACATGTCCAAGGTGGACTTAGTATTAACCACAGAGACGGCTTCTGTTGGCCTGAAATGGGGAATTTTCAACAGTGGATTTTACATATCATTTGACCACGATTTTACATTTAACGATTTCTGTCGAATTTGGTCGGTATCGTTTTTGGAATAAAGAAACAACCGTCATTGAGATCTGACTTTGAAGCAAAGTTGATTTTTCAATAGTTTAAATGGGTATTGATTCTTCAGAATCTTATAATAAGGATATTTCTTTTCTCTTCGTGAAATCTTGCTTGTACTAAATACCTAATTTCTATTAGTCCTGTTTTCACTGAAAATAATAAACTATGGTATTGTATCGAAAATCAACAATGAGGCGCAAGAGAGGTTTTTATGACCATTTTAGACACACTGGACCACCATGTTTGAGGTTTTTTAAAATTCTTTGTTAAATACTTACATTTGTATATTTCTTGGTATATTTTGGCATCTTCAACGACTCTCTTCATATATAATAAGCTGAAACTTGTTATCTGAAGTTGTTGATGAGGTAAAACAAATCTTTGGATGAATTTAGTCAACATTCTTCAAATTCAGCCTTCTAGGACTTGTTTAGCGGATTTTTTAAACACCAAATCCACTCCAAATTTGGTAAGAGAGTAGGAAATGTGAACGTGGATGGAATTGATGTGCTAAGAAAGTCGATTTTGGTAGTAAAACTTTTTCATAACAACCGCAGCTTTTATGTAGAGATTTGTTGTTTTTGAAACTTTGAGTACCTTTACAGCTTCTGCAGATTTAGTTAGAGGGTTGGAGTTTGGTAACTTGGTTAAGTTAATATTAGTTCAGTAAATTTAATGGTTTCTAATTCTTTTTCAAAGGCTGCCATGTTTTTTATTGAGTTTCAAGGTTTTCCGCAACACCACATCCCTATCAAATTGACTTAGGGGAGGTAGTGATAATTTGAATGTAAACAGTTTAAAAATTAGGGATACTATAGAGTTTAAGTGACGCAGCTCTGCTGCTCATGCGTTGTTCGTTCACTCAAGAGAGTGGATGGATAGACAACATTAAATAAACCTTAATAGTTACCCATTATCATTATTTACCAAAAACACAAATTTTAATTCTAATAACTTACTGACAGTAAAAATAATAATTATTAAAACAGTTCTCTGACACACACATACATACATATATATATATATATATATATATATATATATATATATATATATATATTATAAAATATATATATATATATATATATATATATATATATATATATATATATATATATATATATATATATATATATATATATATATATATATATATATATATATATATATATATATATATATATATATATATATATATATATATATATATATATATATATATATATATATATATATATATATATATATATATATATATATATATATATATATGTATATATATTTATATATATATATATATATATATATATATATATATATATATATATATATATATATATATATATATATATATATATTATATATATATATATATATATATATAATGAATATATTAATGAAATTGAAGCAATGTGTATTTATATTTTGGTTATCAAGTGTGTGTTTGAGCAATACTTATTAAGAAAACCTGCCATATTGTGTCGATTATTATTTGGAATTATTTTCCATTGAATATCGCCTTTGGAATTCACATAATTGATGAAGACCCCCTGCTTGAGTTGTCACGAGTATAACTAAACATAATTACGAACATTGGAACGTAGGCCAAGGGTATATTTTTATGTCCATCGTCTTTCATTATAGTTGAAGTTATGTTTTTTATTAGTTATAATTTTGAGGAAATAGCTGAACGCTAAGAACCGTCATGAGTATACAGCTGCGTGTTGAATGTCTGATTGAATTAAACTCGCATATTTCTCCAGTTTCCGGTAATAATGGGACGAGTACATCAATTCGATGGTTAGATTCCTGCGAGGCCTGTTCTTAATTGCTTCAGCGTATACGAACAACAAATCATTCCAAATAGAAACCTGTAAATCCGGAAAAATACTGAACTGAAGTTTTGGAATTAACAGCGAATGAATTTAATCCATTAATTTTTTAATGAATATATATATATATATATATATATATATATATATATATATATACAGGGTTGCGATAAAGTATGGAACCAAGTAAATATCTTTCGAACGAAAAGGAGAATATTTATGAAATTTTGCAGGTAAGTCCAATGGCGCAAAATGCATCTGATGTATGATTTTTTGTTGATAATATACTTCCGGTTGTACCGGAAATAGACCCTAAGTCGCTTATTTTAAATGGGATACCCTATATATTATTACATTTTTGGATTCTACTTAACATTCTAGGCAGATTCTATGCATCATGTCATATACCTAAGTCTAAGCGTTTTTGACATATTTAGGTTTTTATGTCAAAAACGACGATTGCAAGCCCTAATATAATTATCAGTTGTTCCTATAAGTGAGCCTTTTTTACTTACTTTGGGTTAGATTCCTTGTTGAAAAGGACCTACTTTAATAGATTTTGTATAATATTTGGATAACTAGTCATACAGGGTGTGCAAAAAATAAGATCTAAAATGAGATTGAGAAAACTGACAAAAATCAATTCAACTTCTTTTGAGTTTTTTACATTACCGTAAAAAAACGTTCAGATAAACAAATTGATGTTGTGTGTATGCATATGTAGTAAGTAATAAACGAGTATAACGATGATTTGAAATTCAAATACGATCGTCGCTATCCTAGATCTAATTGTTTAACGATTGAATGCAAAATTGCCATATAAAAATGTCAAATTGGCAATATTTCGAAAACTTCAAATTTTAGGTGAAGATAACCTCATACAAAGTTACCTTCTTTTTAAATGCTTAATACTACAAAATAAAGAATATGGGGGGTTTTCATTTGAAAAAATTGATTTTTGTCAGTTTTCTCAATCTCATTTTAGATCTTATTTTTTACACACCCTGTATAACTAGTTATCCAAATATTATTCAAAATCTATTAGAGTGGGTCCTTTTCAACAAGGAATCTAACCCAAAGTAAGTAAAAAAGGCTTCCTTATAGGAACAATTGATAATTATATTAGTGCTTGCAATCGTCGTTTTTGACATAAAAACCTAAATATGTCAAAAACGCTTAGACTTAGGTATAGGACATGATGCATAGAATCTGTCTAGAATCTTAAGTAGAATCCAAAAATGTAATAATGTATAGGGTATCCCATTTAAAATAAGCGACTTAGAGTCTATTTCCGGTACAACCGGAAGTATATTATCAACAAAAAATCATACATCAGATGCATTTTGCGCCATTGGACTTACCTGCAAAATTTCATAAATATTCTCCTTTTCGTTCGAAAGATATTTACTTGGTTCCATACTTTATCGCAACCCTGTATATATATACGACGTAGAGTTCAACCGACTGATAATGGAAATTAGCTTCCGGAGTTTTTCATCGAAAAAATACAATTGAGATCGATTTAACCTATGATTTTTTGAACCGACTTCGTTTTATTGTTATTTCACTATGAAAACTGGGAAATCATTATGCCAGATCTAGTGATATAAATATGACTAAATACATATGAATGATAAGACGATAAAAATAACTTGGGAAACGTTTTTTTCTTCATCTAAGTACGAAGGTAACACAAATGTCAAGGTACGCTAACTGAAAGCGAATGTTCAAGTTCAATTATGTATACTGTATATTTTGTATTTGTTATTTAGTCTTCGAAACTTCGAAAATTTTGAGCTTGAATGACTGTATTTGTACAAATTATTACATCAATATAATATTGAAAGGACGAGAGGTTAGTTTATCAAAAACACATTTCATTATTATAAAAATATAAACTAATTATCGACTTGTCAGTGAATAACATCATATTATTGATATGTAGTAACTAAACTAGGACACATTTGTTTCTCGAACAATCTGCATCGATATTGTTATTTTATTATTATAGATTTTGCAGGATTACGTTTAAATCTTAAATCAAATTCATCCAAAAAAAATTGTGATAATGGCTCTTAGAAAAGTTGATGTTGAAATCGCTACTTCTTGTATAAACAGAAATTCAATATGTTCGAACATTTGTATTCTTTAATTATTCATTACGGTCTCTAATTGTTATTATATTGATAGATACTAGATTATGTGTGAAAATTGTAATCAATTGTCAACTTCAACATCTTACTTAGGTAATCTATAATAATGCACTAATATAGGTACTAATATCTTTATATTTATATGGAAAATCTCTCTAAAATTTAAAACACTGATACTTACCTGACTTCATCATCAGTATCCTCAACTTCTTCTGAACCACTTGCTCAATTCGTTTATTTTTAATAAAATAACAACAATACGCATACATATTACAGCTGAAGCGCACGCCTATAATAGTAACGTTGTCGTTGCATCTGTCATGTCAGTGACGGACACAAATTTAGGCCTATCTTTCACTCACCAAGTTGTCTGGAGTAATGGAGTGCAAGCGATGAGAAACTTCGTTTCAATATTTAAAAATCACTTACTCTTTCTTCATAGAATAAGGAAAATTGCTGCAATTTTTTTGACGAAGATTGGGGATCGAGGTGATGGTAAGGTATGATGATATGAATTTTAACTTCAAATGAAATAATGACTTATATTTAAGTTTCAAAAAGCAATAACACCAATTCTTCTACACAAATTATATAATTGAAATAGGAGAGAAGTTTCAATTGGCACTCAAAAACGGTACGTTGTATATAAATGGCAGTTATTAATTGAAATTAATGAATGTAATTAAGAATTGATTATAGATTTATATACATCATACTTTTGTTAATTAATTGAATATAACAATATATGTTAAGTACTTATCTTATGTTGTCCGATATGCAAATATTATAATGAAATTCTTTATTATATTTAACTATTTTTTCTATTAATTGTGATACATAATTAAATTTACATATTTATTCATTGAAATTTTCATCAATATTATTTGAGAATTATGCAGTGTAAAAGTAGATTGTTTTTGCATATGTATTTACATGTGTTGCAATGATGAGATAATTTATTTAAAATATAATAGATTCGTATTTATCGAAAATGAATCATTTCAACATGGAACAATAATATTATATAAAATATTATTTTTCTCCGATCGTGGGAAAAGTGACACTATTTTGACCTGTTTTCTATGCGAAAAGCTCAACATTCCAGAATAGTGGTCAGTTGCTAAGCAATTAGAAAATAACAGTGCGGTAATATTCTTACCGCACTGCTGTAGCGTGCGGTAATGTAACAAATGGATTATTACATTAAAATGAAACAAAGTATGGTTTTAATTTTTATAATTGTTGTTAATATTTAAATTTTTTGTATCCTGCAGCTTGACGTTTTAAAACTGCTCTCAGTTTTTGGTACTGGGCAATATTAATATTTAACAGACAAAGTTGATTGAAGCATGGAATAATGTGCCCACAACGTCGAAGATTTCATTGTTTTAGCCAATTCAGCAACATACGCCATCAGTACATTCTCAGAAAAGGATACACTGTTGTTTTTTCTACAAGAATTCATGAAGCGTTGGTACGCAAGTTCATACTTCTCTCTGGATTTCGCCGGAAGTAAATTAAGTGAAGCCCCGTTCGCGGCTTCTACTAGTTCAGGAGTCGTGCAAGACAACAAATAATCACTATCAGTGTTCATGTTTACTAATTCTTTTTTAATTCCTTATAAAATACAACGAATCAAACAAAACCAGCTTTAAAATTATTTTACTTTTGTCATAACAGAGTTATTTCCATGGTTACTACTTTTATATTTCAATATGAACATAGAGAAACCTATTTAAACTTACTTGATTACATCTTGGATGAAATATTTTTTAATTAATTAATTTTTTAAATGTAAATCAACGATCGGAGAAAAAATAGTATGTATAATTCGTGGGAAAAGCATATTCCCAAACTTATCACAGTCGTTTGGGAATATTATGCTTTTCCCACTAATTATACAGTATACTATTATTTATACTCACTTCAATTGTTGGTAAAAGAAATTATTTCAGCAGTTATATCCTGTCATGGATGCAATCTTTATATCATTTCACGTATTTGATGTTATTTCTGAATCGCTAATTTTCCAAATAAAAAAGATAGTCGTATATATTTTGAAAACCCAAAATTTAAAAAAAGTGAATATTAGGTACATGTTTCAATCTCCATAGTTTTCCAATTTTGAATGGTTGCTTATCTTCGTCGTTCTTAAGAAACTCCCTTGGGTCTGATACCTTCAAGAAAATTGAGTTTTTTCTATATCAGGTTTGTAAATGCAGCAATCTCAATATATTCACAATTACCATAATTGTGTACACTGGAAAAATATTCGCTAAGCTTCTTTTGGATCATGTGAATTTTGTACTACACGGAAACTGGTATTTTTTAAAATTTCAGTCTTATAACCATGAAACTTTTGAGATCGTGTGGTGGTAAACAGAGGTGTAATTCAGCAGGTGGCTACCATGATAATTTAGCGAGGGCTAGATTCATCAACCTGTTGTAGAAGTCCGTCATATTCCAAAGTGGACCTTGTGTGTTTTTCTACAACGTGAGGGCTAGATTAGGTTATGTTGGGTAATTCAGTACCTACCAGAAATTATTGCATCATTATTGAGTTTTGAGATTAGGGACCGGGGTTAAGATCGAGTCCAATTTCTTCAATTTGGCATCATGAAATATAACGTTATGAGTTTTACTATAAAGGTAAATGCGACAACATTTGACTACAGTATTGAGGCCTGAGGGTGTTAATCTTTCTCGTCTTACAGAGGTTAGATATTTGACCAGAATTTCTCATTCTTACCTCATATTACTCAGTTGATTTTATCTTTCAGCAGAGTGTTTTCATCGTTCGGAATGCAAGATATATTCATTAGTTGAATTGAATTGGCATTTACTTGGTGACGTACAATTAGAAATTTCAAAACTCGAATACACGAAAACCAACGTAGCTATATTAAGCAGAAAACTGACTCTAATTATGCGTGCCATCTTATTCAAGAAAACCATACCTTTAATCACAATTATAAGATATTACAGTTAGAAAATAGTCTCCACAAAACCAACTGTTGCGAATCTCTATACATCAATAAATATAAAAATTCCAGAAACCTAGTTTATGACCAGATTGAAGTAAACCCGTCTCCTCTCCTTAATCTGTTCAAAGTACCTAATAACTCTGAATGAATTGCTTATCGTTATTTAGTTTCTCTAGGAACCCCTCTGTTATATTCAATTTTTCGTATAGATTGTTTTTTAATACCACAATTTAGTACGAGATGAAGTCAGTGTTATGACAAAACGCTTTTACCCAATAGAATTTTATTTCAACCAGTGAAAAGTTAGTTTTTTATTTCTTTATAAAGTTATTCTTTTACATATTAACTACACGTCTAAATAATTTAGTGTGCATTTGATAAAACAAATAAAATTTTAAACTGATGTTTATAGTCCCAGGCACATTATAACCAATTGTATTGAAAGAGAGACGTTGGTTAAGTTCTTTTGAATATTTGCAACCGTTTTTTCCAAAGAGATTGTTATCTAGAGTCGTATATTTATTATTGAATAGTAAGACAAAACCCAATTGGTTCTAAAATAATTTTTTTTTGAAAATTATCCACTCTATAAAAAAATAAGACTTCCTCAGATTTCCTCAAGAAATCATGCTTTATAGGAATAAATATTTTGCAAATCGTCATTTATCTTATAAGTGAAACATTATTGTAGAATAATATGTTGAAGAAACAGCATAGCGATATGAAAATAGCTGCTTTTTATTTTCAAAACTTAATGAGGTACTATTTTGAAATATCTAAGATATATTATTCTGTAATCTTATATAGAATTTTGATTTTGTAGCAGCATAATTCTTCCCAAGAATTCTTCGTATTCAGTATTCATAGCAAGAAGTATACGTCTTCCCACTAATTATGTTTTACATACCGTAGAATTATAGACTGGAATATGTACTCCACGTACGTATATTCATTAGCTTTACCTTTGTACATTTTTCCTGTAATTGGGTAATTTACCTGTATGGAAATAAATACTTTTTATTACTCGTTATTTCATAGAAAAATACTCTATCTATTTGTTGAAGTGCATCAGAATTTCCGTAAAAAGAGTCGATATTACGCTCCTGGTCCCAACGTCAGGCATCTGTAAGAGAACCAGGAGAGAGAAACTTCCTCGTAGCAACGTAGTTTTAATACACGTTAAAGCCTCATACATATGCGAGCCGATAAACGCGTTCGCTGGAAAAGTTACCGCGCAATGACATTTATTGAGAGAGAGGACAGATGTGTCCGCGAGAGATCCCACCAAACTGGTTGGCGAGGCCCCAGGCCTTGTCGCGGATGCTGCGGCGTGCTCTGGGGGCCGTCGGGGACTCGCCCGCGCGGCACCGACTTGTCTCGCGGTTGCCGGCCACGACGATCTGTCTAACGGGGTTGCTGCTTTCTATAACACTCTGTATATTGATATTTTATATATTTATTCGGTGATATCATTATTAACGTAAACTTATACTCGATATTTATTTGAAATTATTCGTTTATGAGGTGTATGGCAAATCGAGAAGGCCGAGCTACGATGAACTATTTAGATAGAGATCAGAGATTTTTTAAATTCCTAAACTGTTAGTTTATCATTTTTTGTTAATTTATTTTCACACGATCTTTTCAATTCTTGTCAATTAATAGGATTAATAGGATAAAGAAGTTTCCTCAGTTATTTATAAGGTGAAAAGTTCATATGAGCATGGGTCCGCAAGTCCTTCATTTTTGAGATACAGGATACCAAAAATTTTACTTCATTTTTATTATTCGTAAATAATTTTTGAAATAATGTTGATATTTGGACGAAAGTTCGTATTTGGAGATTTTTTGATATGAAAAATTCAACTTTGATCTTAGTTTGGCTCTTAATTGTAGAGGGCGCTACTAACAGGCGTATTTCTCTTTTTGGGATTCACAACTTTTTAATGCATGAATGTTTCACATTTTCTAGGAAAAAATTCGAATGTCACTTTTACGTAAAAAACTCTATATCAGCGAGCTGCATTAGAAGAGCAGGTTTTTATAACGTATCCAGTTTAAAAAATATATTCATTGAATTATGATCTTTTTTCCAAATTCGAAAAAAAATGCGCCCTCTAATGTGTAAACAATATTTATTTCCTCCCCGGGGGATCAACCCCTCTACCAATTCGCACCAAAACCAATCACATCCAAGATATCATACGAAACTACGTACTTCCAAACTTTCAACCGTATTTCTATAAAATTGCGCCCTTTATCGTGTACACAAGATTTATTTCCTCCTCCAAGGGGTCAACCCTCCAACCAATTCATATAGAAATAAATAGCATCTAAGATATCGTACGAAACTTCTCACCTACAAAGTTTCAACCCTATGGTTCCAAAATTGCGCCTCCTATCGTGTAAATAAGAGTTATTTCCCTGGGGGGTCCACCCCCCTAACCAATTCGCATTAAAACCTATCCCATTTTCGATCCTATTGCTCTAAATTTACTCCCTTTATCATTTAGGGGGATGAAAAATAGATTTTGTCGGATTCTCAGACCTAACCGATATGCATTATTAGGGTTGTATGTATTTTTAAATGTTGTATCATAAAAAAAATAGAACAAAAAATTTTGTCCAAAAATAAAAAAAAAATGTTAAGGGTGAACAACCCTTATCACTTAGGGGTATGAAAAATAGCTAGTAGCCGATTCTCAGACCTACTGAATATGCAAATAAAATTTGGTGAAAATCAGTAAAGCCGTTTCGGAGGAGTACGGTAACTAACTTTGTGACACGAGAATTTTATATATAAGAGATATATGAAATTGAATCTTTGGTCCAAGCATCATAAAGTCATGAAACGAAAAACTATCTTGGTCCTAGGTCAACTTTGCTAATCGCACCCATTTTAATAAGCAGGTTTTTCAAAGTGAAAACCTCCTAAAAAGTATGCTTGTCAAAAGTCGTTACAAGTAGCCGCTTTCGAGATATTTTAATTTAAATTAATCAATGCATCCAATCTCATTTTCATTTATTTGCCAACTCTTTGAAAATAAAAGAATCAGTTTATGCTGTAATATTTTTGAAATTTTTTGGAACGTATCTAGTGGGCTGGTAAGTTAATTCCAATATTTTTTTTTGTGCTGTAAAAATAAAATAAAATAATATATATATATATATATATATATATATATATATATATATATATATATATATATATATATATATATATATATATATAATTATTCATTCGAATTGTTGTTGCCTGTGAACTATTTCTAATCTTTTGATAATTATTAGCAATAACAGGCTTGTTGAATCTCAAAAAACTCGATTTTATTAAAAAGTTATATAGGACAAACTTTTCAAAATTTAGAAGAAAGACTAAAAGCACACAAATATACCAGAACACAAACCACAGCACTAATAAAACATAAAAACAATGAGAATCATACTTTCAACTTTAATAGCACGAAAATTTTAGAAATAGAAAAAGATCAAAAACGCAGAGAAATTTTAGAGATGTTACATATTCAAAAAAATTTAAATAAAGTCGTAAATGATAGAACAGATATCAAACATTTGAGTTCAATATACGCAGATTTAATTCTTTAATGTTTCGAAGAAACAACATAAATCAAAACAAACAAACTCTAACCATAACAACTCATGTTCTTAGACAAAATCTAAACATCTAGCATTTTCAATTTTTCTAAAAAGAAAGTATAGTTTAGAACATGTGATCTCCAAAATTACAAGTAATGTCTTTTTAAAGACAACAATCAAATATTTTAAACCTATTTTGTACATTACGTGGGTGAAGGTTTCTGTGGTTCCCTTCCCATCTAATATCAACAGGCCTGTCTGTTTATATTGGACTAAATAGCACGTAATTAATAACTGAAGATGGCCACAGCCGCAATGAAAAATTTTTGAAAACAAGATAAATAGTACCCTATTCTTTGACTTTTCAAAATCAAAATAATTTGAACCTATTTCGAACATTACGTGGGTAAAGGTTTCTGTGGTTTCCCTTACCATCTAATAATAACAGATTTGAATGTTAATATTGGACTGAATAGCACGTAATAAATAACAAAGAACGGCCACAGCCGAAAAAAATTTTAGTGAGACTTAGTAGTCTTTTTCTATTCAAATTTTTTCAAATCAATAAATGTCAAAGAAATTTCAATTTTTTCAAAAGTTTTGATAAAGCCACGAATGTCGTGGCGAAACGTCAACTTTTTAATAAAATCGAGTTTTTTGAGATTCAACAAGCTAATAATTATCAAAAGATTATATATATATATATATATATATATATATATATATATATATATATATATATATATATATATTTATATATATATATATATATATATATATATTTATATATATATATATATTTTTTTATATATATATTTATATATATATATATATATATATATATATATATAATATATATATATATATTATATATATATATATATATATATATATATATATATATATATATATATATATATATATATATATATATATTATATATATATATATATATATATATATATATATATATATATATATATATATATATATATATATAATTATTTTTTCGAATTGTTGTTGTCTGTGATCTATTTTTAATCTCTTTATATTTATTAGCAATAACAGGCTGGTTGAATCTTAAAAAACTCGATTTTATTAAAGAGTTGACGTTTCACTTCGATATTCGTAATTGAAATTTCTTTGACATTTATTGATGTGAAAAAATTGAAAAAATAAGGCTGCTTTGTCTTGCTAGTTATTTATTATATGCTATTCAGTCTAATATTAACATTCAAAAATGTTATCATTAGATGGTAAGGGAAACCAAAGAAACCTTTACCTACGTAATGTTTGAAAATAAAAATAATAGGGTATTATTTATCTAACAACGAAGAAATGAGTCATGGGAAAACATTAAAGATGTGGAGTAAAATTATCGGTATAGTACGTTTATATGGAAGCAGCCGTTGACACGTGTTTTCGGATCTTTGATCCTCATCAGAAACGGCGTAGCAAAGCATTGGATTGAAAATTTGAAGATGAAATAGTACAACAAACAAAATCCTCTGATACGGAAGACAATCACCCTCATTGTGGTTTATTGTTTTGAACTCTCCGGTATGGGAGATTTGGTCAAACTTTGCCACGGAGGCGATTAATGCTATCCGCGAGAACTAAGAACGAGTAAATAAACAATAACAAAGAAATTAGTCGCGGGAAAATATTAAATAGGTAGAGCAAAATTATCGGTATAGTTCGTTTATATGGAAGTAGCCGTTTTTAATGAAATTTTTTATTTATTTAGAATTTCAAATCTTTTAAAAAAAGTTACTTACAGTTTATAAAAACCTTGAAACTCTCAGCTTAAGTTTGGGGTCATTGCCATATTTTCAGCTTGCAATATTTAATTATTTATTCGAATTGTTGTTGCCTATGATCTATTTTTAATCTCTTGATAATTATTAGCAATAACAGGCTGGTTGAATCTTAAAAAACTCGATTTTATTAAAGAGTTGAGGGTGATTGTCTTCCGTATCAGAGGATTTTGTTTGTTGTACTATTTTCATCTTCAAATTTTCAATCCAATGCTTTGCTACGCCGTTCTGATGAGGACCAAAGAGTCCGAAACACGTGTCAACGGCTGCTTCCATATAAACGTACTATACCGATAATTTTACTCCACATCTTTAATGTTTTCCCATGACTCATTTCTTTGTTGTTAGATAAATAATCCCCTATTATTTTTATTTTCAAACATTACGTAGGTAAAGGTTTCTTTGGTTTCCCTTACCATCTAATGATAACATTTTTGAATGTTAATATTAGACTGAATAGCATATAATAAATAACTAGCAAGACAAAGCAGCCTTATTTTTTCAATTTTTTCACATCAATAAATGTCAAAGAAATTTCAATTACGAATATCGAAGTGAAACGTCAACTCTTTAATAAAATCGAGTTTTTTAAGATACAACCAGCCTGTTATTGCTAAAAATTATAAAGAGAATATATATATATATATATATATATATATATATATATATATATATATATATATAATAGAAAGTCATAATTTATCAACAAAACACTCCAATATAAAATTTCTTCGATAAATAAAACAATTTTTTGATTAGCAAGTGTGCTTGTTTCCTTATTAATTCTTATGCACATAACCTGAGAGAAGTAGTTTAAGATAATAATAACTTTTGTTGAGTTTTGTTGAATGTAGAAAACGATTTTTTACTCTAGACAATCTTCAGAAAACTCCGCTTCACCACTCAATTCTACTTTCACACTCGAGTACCAATGTATGGAATTGAAAATTCTTGCTTTTCAACCACGATAATTATCCCGTTGTATAATTGGCGACTTGAGGTCTAACAAATCTCTTTCGAAGAAACGTTTCGAGCAACCAGTTTATTACATGGCAATGCTGGCGACATTTCGTCTAACAACGACCGATTCACGTTTCCGGGTAGAATTTTCCACACATATTTCAACTGTGGTCGTTAAGAGTCATTTTATGTTAATTCTAATGTTATTGCTTTCGTTTCAAATAACTATCAAGGTAATGAGCTGATTCAATACTAACCAGTTTGATTTGCTTATTTTCAATTTTTCGATTCTAGTTAAAGTGTGAAAATTGGTTGTTGTATCTAGTAATTTAGTTGACATTGAAATATTGCGCTTGTATATTGTTTTGTGTTGTGTGATGGGAATAGAATTGGGTTTTAATATTTTCATTAATTTCTTCAGTATCTGATGGTAACTTGGAATGTTAAAACATTGTTAGTGTTGATAGCCTTGCAGCTATTTATGGAGTTCATTGCAAACCATTGGTATTTGTCATTTATATATATATACATACATATATATATATATATATATATATATATATATATATATATATATATATATATATATATATATATATATATATATATATATATATATATATACAGAGGCGCCGACTTATGAAACATATTGGGGGGCCCATACTGGGGGCTTGCCGCAGGAAATTTTCTGACTTTTAGATGAAAAATAGAGAGTTTTAAAATTTTTTAAAGCATTTTAGAGTCATATGATCAACATTAGAACACCGAAACCTCAACTCTCGATAACTCGACACTCCGGGAAACTTGAGAAGCCTGACACATTTTTTGGCGTTGAAAAACGAAACAAAACATAAACACGCTCGGTATTTTCGTAAAATACAGAAATAATTATGCTTATAGACTATTACAGAGCAGTGAATACATAGCTCTGAAAACACTGGAAATATTTTTAAATAAATCCTCAACTATCAAGTTTAAAGTAAAAAACATGAAATATTGCTGTCGCACAGTAATAGCACTTTGATTTAATAAGTGGAATAGCTAATTTCAATTTACTTGGAATGAGGCTGAGGGTTCATTTAATGAAAACAATATCTCAAAGTTATTGCTTTGAAAATATTTAAGTATTATAAAATAATAAATATAAACATATTTAAGTATTTGAAAATAACTAATACAGTAATATAGTAATACAGTACTAAACTAGTACTTATATTTTCAAAATGAAAATTTAACATTATTTATGTAGGTATTTAATTCTTTCATAAAGATCTTTTATATTGCTCTAAATACCAATACTAGGGCTAGAGTGTGTTTAGAAAGGTGCAAATGTTGAACGTCTGACTACATTACTGAATATTAAGTCGTTGATGACTGGTTGGGTATCCGATTCATCCAAAACATCTCGGTGGGCATGAAGAACAGCAGTTGTTCAATCGCTTCTGTCCCATTGTTGACAAGAGATATCACTTCAGACGTCTAAGTATCCTAAATTACCGTTCTGTTGTAGCTGTCGTGATTGGAACTACTTGGAGAAGCTTAACGCACTTCACTAATTCACATAAAATTTCACCAACTGCAGACTTTTGTGGAATGTTACATCGCGCATGTTTTTTTGAGACCAGTTGTTTTTTAATAGCGATATCGGCTAACATATTCAAGTGTAAGCGCAGTCTCTCAATGTCTAGGTCGTTTTTGAAAACTCAGTTGATTTTTCAAACTTTGTTTCACCTCTGTTTACTAATAGCAAGTACTCTTGGTCAATTGAAATGTCCTGTGTGAGTCCAGTTGATGCAAACCGCTCACTAATGCAAGATTTGAAACCCTTTCAAAAACTTCAATGTAAAGAGGTTTTTAGTATTCCTTCGGGGTTTTAAAAGTGTGCGGAGAGATGGCTTCGATGTTTCCATTCTTATTTGGTATTATACTCGATTCCGAGGAAGCAAAGGATCATCGTCTTATGAAGGTTTTTCTTTCAAGCACAATTCCAAAAGTGTGCAAAACTAGCACGCCTTCCATTGCGCATACAAATCAATCCCTATAATATTTTTTTCAGATCAGAAATACTTAGATGAGTTCATTGCATTTTTTCATTGACATCCCCTACTGGGTTCATTGCATGGCAATAAAGACGTAAAAAGAAATAAGTCTTGAATTGTTACATTGACTCAAGGGTGCCTGCACATTTGTAACCCTCCATTGTTTAGTCCTCTGGAGAAAAGGAAAATGAAAAATACCAACATCATTTTGCGATTTTACAAAACATAATATAACTAATAATTTTCTTAAATTATTGGGGGGGCTCCGCCCTCCCAAAATTTTTATTGAGGGGGCTCGGGCCCCCCCAAGCCCCATGGAGTCGGCGCCTATGTATATATATATATATATATATATATATATATATATATATATATATATATATATATATATATATATATATATATACTAGCTGACCCAGCAAACGTTGTTCTGCCATTAAAATTGTTTTTATCTATCTATCCTTCTATTTATTCATCTATCTGCCGATGTATCTCTATCTATCTAACTATCTTTCTATCTATCTATCTACATATATATCAATCTATCTGACCCGGCAAACGTTGTTCTGCCATATAAATTATTTGTATCTATCTATCTTTATAGATAGTTATCTATCTTTCTATCTATTTATCTATTTAACAATCCATATATCATTATATCTATCTATCAATCTATCTGACTCGGCAAACGTTGTTTAAATAATTCAAATGGCTATTAAAATATATGGGTTGTTGATAGAAGGGTGAAAATTTAGAGTTGTATGTATTTTTTAATGCAATGTCATAAAAAAATGAAACTAAAAAAATTTGTCCAGAAAATTCAAAAAAAATGTTGGGGTGGACCACCATAATCACTTAGGGGCATGAAAACTATATTACGACCGACTATTGTTATTTTCAATTGCCATCTTGCAACCTTATTGTCGATCTGTGGATAAAATGAAAAAAAATGGAAATCGCGATAGAATTTTTATTCTAAGTCATTACAAAATAAAAATAAAAATTTTGCCAAAAAAATTAAAGTTTATTATCAACAAATGAACATAAGGGTTCATAGTAGAGGGGTGAAAATCAAAGGTTGTATGTATTTTTGAATGCTGTATCAGAAAAAAAATAGAACGAAAAATTTTGTCTGAAAAATAAAAAATGAAAATGGAGGGCCCCTAACATTTAGGGGGATGCAAAATAGATTTCAGACCTATCCGATATGGACACAAAATTTCATGAGAATCAATCGAGTCATTCCGGAGGAAAAAATAGTGGTTGATCGAGCAGTGAAAACTTGCATGTATTTTTGAATTCTGTATTATGATAAAAATAGAATACAAAATTTTATCTGAAAAATAAAAAAAAACCCTTAACATTTAGGGGGATGAAAAATAGATGTTGGCCGATTCTCAGACCTACCCGATATGCACGGGGGAGTTTAACTTCTAACACCGCACCGTGACACGAGAATTTTATATATTAGATATATATATATATATATATATATATATATATATATATATATATATATATATATATATATATATATATATATATATATATATATATATATATATATATATATATATAAATATATATATATATATATATATATATATATATATATATATATATATATATATATATATATAAATATATATATATATATATATATATATATAGGTATACATATCTATGTCCAGAAACTATCTTGCCAAATGCAAACTATAGATGCTGGATGTGATTTTATGTCCCTCTAACCTAATTTATCTTTATCCAAAAGTTTCTCCTAAGCGAGCTATCGCCATTTCAAGATGACGCTGTTAAATCATTTTTTTAAAGATATCTCAAAATAACCGGTACCTACAAACTTCAAACTATGTACATATTATAACACTGCAGTGATAAATTGTTTACTACAAACCTGCGTAAACAATTTATCACTACATGGTTAAATAATGTACTACATAGCGATTTTTTGAGATATGCTTAAGAAACAGCCTCTTCAAAGGGCATTTTCGGATGAAGGTAAATTTGTTTAAGTGTTTTGAATGGTTTAGGACAATGTTTCTTCTGTATTTGTGGAATTCTGGACTTCCATTGCCTATAATGTATCTGAAACAATAAATTGGGTTAGATGGACATAAAATCACATCTAGTATATGAAGTTTGCTTTTGACAGGATAGTGTCTAGACACTCTGTATACGCATTGTGAAGAAGTTGAATGGGGAGATTCCAACTAGACCTGAGTTCAGCCTAAAGGAACTCGTTTTTATTCTAGGCCAGTCAGTTCAGACATTGAAAATCCAAAATTTAACAATAATTCCAAAAGTTTTTGAACTTGAGTCAAGTAAATGCTACATAGCAAAAGGCACAAATCTCATTTTGCAACCTTTTCCGAAAACCCGAAACATTGTTAAAATTGCAATAACATTGAATTTTGCTGTATGATTGTGAAAAGAATTCCAAAAATTCTTCAAACTTGGAAAGGCATCAAATATATTATTTCATATCATGTATCAAAATTGCAACCAATTTAAGAGCACGGAACATTTTTTTAAATTCGAAATTAACGGTTTTTTTTGATAAACTGACCAAAAAAAAATTCCAAAAGTTTTGCAAACTTGACAGATACTTCGGAAAAATATACCGAATACTTGTATGAATTTGCAACCTTTACGTTGACCGGAACATGTTTATTTATATTTTTTTTAATTCGTGGTAATTTTTTCGAGCAAGATGGTATCGAAATAATTACAAATATTTTGAAACTTGGTTGCAAATTTAGAAAACATCTATTCTGATGCATTTGCGAATTTGCAACCTTGTACGCGGTCCGGAATTATTCAATTTGCAAAAATATAAAAATCCAAAAATTATAGTTTTGCAAATTGCATAAAGTTCCGGACCGCGTACATGGTTGCAAATTTGCAAATGCATAAGAATAGATGTTTTCTAAATTTTCAAGCAAGTTTAAAAACTTTTGTAATTATTTCGATACCATCCTGCTCGAAAGAAAAAATAAACATGTTCCGGTCAACGTAAAAGGTTGCAAATTCATACAAGTATTCGGTATATTTTTCCGAAGTATCTGTCAAGTTTGCAAAACTTTTGGAATTTTTTTAGTCAGTTTATCAAAGAAAAACCTTAATTTTGAATAAAAAAATGTTCCGTACCCTCAAATTGGTTGCAAATTTGACACGCGATATGAAATAATATATTTAATACTACTCCAAGTTGCAGAACTTTCGGAATTTTTTTCACTAGCATAGAGCAAAATTCAATGTTATTGCAATTTCAACAATGTTCCGGATTTCGGGAAAGGTTGCAAAATTTCATAGCTTGTTCTTATCCCTTTCCAGACCCTACATTGAAGTTCGAAAACTTTTGGAATTATTGTCAATTGATTATCTCAACTGACTGGCCTATTCGTAGATAGCAAACACAGCGTCGCAGTCGACGAGGAAAAGGAGACTGCGAAACTACTCTCAGTTTTGGACGAAACCGAAACCGACGAGTAGCGGTTAACCTTAACGCAAAAATCCGGGCGTGGACGTCTGAAAACGAACACATTTTATTGATTCCTTCCGTTTCTCGAGCACGTACGGCGTAAAAACGCGCAACGGCTGCGTTTCCTTACTTCGAGCAGTTGAACCAATCAAGATAATTCGAGCCGTTTCCGGCCGCGAGAATGTGTTTGTGGACGAAATAGCGCGTCGTCGTCGAGCTGTCTAGCGCAAAGTGAAAATTCGAGAGATAGAGGTCATCCACATTCGCGTTAATGGCATAATATTCCGTCGTTATTTCCATACCGGTCGAACTTTGCCATTTGGAGGACGGTTTTAGAATTTCTATTATGTAAAATGGGTGTCGCCGAAACTCGTATTTCTGGTGCATTCGTTATCGCTCGTTTAATTTGACGATGGAAGCGCGTTTATTTGAAGCTGATTAAACGGAAAATGATGAGTTTTTTTTGGTATTTTTTATGGGTTCATTTTTGGAAAGAAGTTCCTTATGGCAGGCTACACACGGACGTCGATGTTTTAATACATCGACGTGCAACCAATAAGGTGCAACCTGATTGCAAAACCATAGTTTTGTCCAGTCTGCTAAAATGTTTGGCAGATGTCTGAGCAGGAGGAATATTTAGCTCTGGTGGCAGTGGCGTGTACAAAGAAAAAGAAAATGAAAATCGTCGCCGAATGTGGTCTAAAGGTTGGTTTCTAAATCGATAAAATTTTTCACACATTCACCTTTTAGAAAAATGGAGGTTAAAACTAGAGGACTCTCGTAATTACGTAAGGATGGACGAAGAAACCTATTCGTAACTATTGGACATGGTTATTGCATTAATAAAACGTGAAGACACAATGATGAGATTGGCAATAACTGCAGAGATTACCAAGATTTAAAATTCACTACTTTAATATCTCCGAAAGCCACACCGTACCACTTCTCTTCGAGATAAAAACTTTATCATTTTATCTCCGAAACCCACCACGAAGACTATTGATTTTAGCGACAACTGTACTTTTTGTAGCATTTGGTTCAATGATTTGTAGCTTCTCTATCAATATTTTGTATGCTTAATTTTTTTTTATTTCGGTCTGAATAGTGCTTTGGTTTTGTCTGCCACAAGCAGGGTAGGTCCCTGTACAACTCCACAAATTCCCGTAGAAATTCCCTGGACATTGTTCTGCAGTCAGACATAATGATTAAACTATCTGCAAGTGTATAAATTTAAGACAATAAGGAATATTTCGATTGATTTGATTTGATTTGAACAGTCTATTATTTTTGGCAAATGTACGAGAAAAACATATCTGTCTGTCGGAATACATCAAAAAGTCCCAATTGGAAGTTGCTGGATACATTGTTTCGACGTTGTTATTCCTCTTACGTGAAAGTTAGATCTTTATTCAAATCAACTTGTCACAAAAGCTTCCTAAGAAGCGTTCAACGAAGAATCCGAAACAATGATGCTCACAGTTATGGAAAGAATTATTGAAATGGCCTCTGAAAAACAAAACCAGATATGACAGAAACGTGAACAAAAGAAATAGAGATCTCCCGCTGGGAGGGTCCTCGAAGAGCATAATACACAGGGGCGCGCTGACAAAGATGTCGATGGGCAGTTGGTAAACGAAGAGAAATGATGGCTAGGTTTTCAATAAAGAAGAATATTTCGGACATTTAAATTGACTAGTAACAGCCGCTTTCAATATGATCGATCCAATAATTCTTTGTTGTTGTGTAGGTACAGTGGCGTGTCTCTAGGAATAGTACCCAATTCATGGTACAAATGTAGGCGAAGAATATCTAAACTTTACGAGAAAAAACAACTACTAAATCTGAATTATATTCTGATCTAATCGAGCATAAATTTGAGCGAACGTAAAGTCAATTTAATTTAATAACCCCTTTAGGCTAAGCCTTTTATGTCTTTCATATTTTTGAAACTGTCAGATATCAAGATTAAAATAATTTTTCATTAGAAATATGCACATGTATCATTGAATGTTACAAAAACTGAGCTATACGCAATTGTTGAATCTCATCTGATGGCCAATCTACAACAGTTGACGTATCGTGTGCAGACTTTTAAGGGATATCTGTTCAGCAGTCAAAAGGAAGGAAACACACGTGTTTCATTCCTCCCTGAAGTATGTGTCAGGGAGGCGGGCAGCTTGAGTTTGGGATTAACTGCTTCAGCCAGATCAGAGGATGCACTTGTATGTAAAAGTGCATTAAGGATAGGTGAGACGTAATATTTATGGAACATAGGAAGTGTGGGTAGGGTTCAGAGGATTAATACTGGCCCAGTATTCGCCTTGTAAGTTTGCGAGCAGTGACTTACATTACCATGAGGAAACCTCTGAAAAAAGCTTATGGCATACCAGTCGGCCCTGAGGTTCGAACCCGAGACCTCCCAAATACTAAACAGCGTACGTTAAGTACTCGACTAACTAGCTAGGTTGTTCAGCAGTAAAATAGTAGGACTCTTTTTTACCAAAGTTCAAATAAGGCGTACCTATACGTAAAGTTCCTAAAGGGGTTGCTTAGGTTATTCTTTCCGGAGTGCATATTGTGAAGAAACTACTACATCTTTTGATAGAAATCAGTTGTATATAAATTTTTGCTAGATATGTTGTATTTAACTAATTTCACCCCATTCTCTTCTTTATACCATTTCTAAATTTAAAAAAAATCTTTCTGTTCAAACTCAATAATTAATATACGTTCTTCTTTGCACGATGGACTTTCTAGCTATTTTGAATTTAGGATTTTCTTTGAATCTTAAAGGATCTACCAATTTGACTAATACAGAAACTTTGGCGAACCATAAGTACTAAATTTTAAAATGATGACATTGTGGAATTATTTCTGTGTGTATTTCATTTCGTGTTTGAATTTCATATTGATATAATACCAACAAGTAATATATTTCCATATAATAAAACTAGATAAGTGTTGATATCATGAACCCCAGCAGTTTTGCTAAAATTGAACAGGCTTATGGTAGAAGTTTTAGTGATCTGAATTTTCACTTATTATATGTACTAGGATATTACTAGTAAATACCAGAGTTTCCAACATTCAGCTAATTGTAGTTGTTTATTTATCTTTGCTTATATTTCTATATTTAAATTGCCCATAAAGATTAAGTACAGGGATATTAGAAGCTTGTATCGGTTTATTTTGAACTTTATAATCTAACTTTCATTTATGTTTATGTCCTTATGATGGTATGTCTTGGAATTAGGTTACCAATTCGTACCTGACATCTTTTTTTTTGTATCTTTAAAATTCTTTCAACATATATTTCTTCATTTTTTTCTCTTTCACGAATGAAGTGGATGCTTTCTGAGGAAGATAATCGTTTATAAACATCAAGTTGTCGGTTGTATGTACTTGAACTATGTTAGCAATTCGCCCCTGACAACATTATTATCTTATAGCTGTTAATAATTATTTCAACAGTGCTTTTCTTATTTAATCAATTATTTGGGAAGATAATTGATGAAAATCTATGAGAATATTATGAATAAAATTTGGGCGTTTGATTTTCACTATATTTTGTTGAAAGTAACAATTGTTTCACTAAACACAGTATGAGTAATTCAAACTAACTTTACAAGTTGAATATCTTACAAATATAGAAATGCGAAATACAAATGAGGATACAAAAAGTGTGTAAATATAACGGGTACAAAGATTTCACTAGCATAAATATAAAAAGGGAGAATTATTAACATCTAATAGGGTATTGGAACTTTTACTAATGTTGATTTCAAGTGCTCTTAACAAATTAAGTTTATAGCCTTAGTATAATATTTCAAATTCGTTATTGAAGCTATGATTATGTTTTAGCAGGTGCGATGAATACGTCGAATTTGTTTTTTCCTTATCGTAACTTCTTTTATATTCAGATATCCTAACTCCGAAGTTTTTGTCGGTTTCTCCAAAATATACCATAGGATTTGATCCGCAAGTTAGCTTTAATTTTTTTTTTTCATGTATATAGTGGCTATTTTCTGAGTAAGATAACCGTCTTTCAGATATAAGGAGATCTACATTCAAATTTTTGGTACGCAAAAAAGAACTAGTTGTAGTCACGTATAAAGTTAAATTCAAGATTTTGTCTGAATTATTCGATAAGATGAGAATATATCGCTTTATTTGAATATTTTCAATAGTTATCACCTTGGCAAAGCAATATCTAATTCTCGAATAGCGAACAACGATAAAATCTAAACATCGCGGTACTTTTCCTCCAGAACACAACAGAAACAACATTCAGACATTCGATTTATACAACAAAAAACAAAACAACCTCAACGGATGCTCAATAATTTCAACCGCTAAAAAATCGTAGGTACCCATATCTAAACCCCCAATCGGATAATTAACTTCTGCAGTTACCACCGTATCCTCCGAGTAATCTGATACGTCTTGGCTTCCATAAACAAAAACGAAGCGAGGGAAAAAAGGACGATCGAGGAATCGTATATATAGAGACGCAGCGCAGCAGCAGCGAGTCGAAATTGAAAAGATAAGATCTCCGCCACTGGTGGCGATCACGGATTAAAAGATCAGGTGTGCATCTCGCGGTCACGTGTGCCGGAGCCGTGGGATCCGAGATCTCGGTAGACCGAGCAGCGCCTTCTTCGTTTCTCTTGTACTTTGTAATCACGGGTATTCCACTCTGTGTTCTCATGTTTTCGTTTTATTCAGTTCTGGAAAATTATGCTTATATTCTATCTTGCAATTCCAGAGTTTAGTAGGTATAGAAATTTTATTGCAGTTGTTAGTTTTTAGTCGTATCTTTCTCGAAAATAATAGACTAATACAGCCTAAGAAGGTCAACAGTCAGGCGCAGAAGTAATTTTTTTCCGTCTTACCTCCTAGACCACGATTAAAAAAAAAAATTTGTCTGATATATATATATATATATATATATATATATATATATATATATATATATATATATATATATATATATATATATATATATATATACAGGGTGTTTCAAAAGTTATGTAAAATATAAAATTAGGTGCATCTACATCAAAAATAATAAATAATACCTTTCCAAAAATAAGGTAGTGAAGTTTTGAGGGAAAAAATCAGTTTTTGTTGTCATTTTCATACTACTTTGGATATTTTTATGAAATTTGGTGTACGGCTTCTATGCATTAAATAGCATTCTTTGGTTTAAAAATATTTTTTTTATTTCCACCAATGGCGTCCGTAATGGATTTCGACTAAATATTTTGTAAGATAAAATGATACGCCACTGCATCTTCTAAAAATTAAATTTTTTTTCGAAATCCCGATTTTATTTAGAGCAAATTTAATCTCTAAATTTTCTTTCGTAGGATGCGTGGTTTTCGCGTAAAAAAATCAGAAACATTTTTCTCTATAGTCATATGGCTTTAATAAATTAAATGGTTACAATTGAGGCGCTCAGCGCAAAAGTGGACTAACCCCAAATAAGAACAATTGAGTAATTGGCCATTAAAAAAAAAAGATAAATATAACATTTTATTTTACAGTTACTATGAAACCTTGGTTCTCCGTTTTTTGCATATATACTGAACACAGTGGTAACTTACAGTGTGCAAGCAAATTTCATCGTAAGAATGGAAATATTTGATTTTGATGTGGGTTAGTCCAGTTTTGCATTAAATTATATATATTAAGTGTTTATAAGGATGGTACATTAAGGAGATTGGAAATTATTTGGATAACGGTTGGATTAGGCAAAAATGTAGATTTTTTTTGAACATTTTACTAAGAATCGTCATCACTAGAATAATCTATTAAAGGTAGCTCTTCTATTGCATCAGTAATAGTTTTCAAATTTTTATAATATTCGTGATACAGGGGGGGACATAATTTAATAAATTGAGTAAGTCCTCAATGGATTTATGAAATTTCCATATATTTCCAATTTCGTTAAAATGTGGGAACTCATTATTAGAATATTTATAAAAAATCTTGAAAGGATGCTCTTTGATAAATCGCAGCCGCTGAATTTTCAGCCATTTGACTTTCGATTTTTTATCAGTGGTAGTTTTTCGGTTTGTGATATTTGCTTCCAAAGTTTTTGTCGAAAAAAATTTAGCCTTATCCATTAAAATAACTTTAAACGGCTCTAATAACATCAGTCCAATTATCTGGCACAAACATATTTTGAGAAATTTTTTTTTGTTTCTCCACTAGGCCAAAGTCTTGGTCGCAAGGTATATAAGAAACAAATCAAAAATGTTTGGCCAAATTCATTTACCGTGTACTCTGGATTGGAAACTACTTACTGACATAAAATAGACCATTTAATATTCCTTTTCTGTCCCCCACACTGATCGGAATACATTACAAGTTTATCAGTTTTAACAAAATTTAAATAAGCAAAAACGGACCAACCCGCTTTAGTCCATTTTTACATTATACTATAAGTAAAATAAGGCAATGCAAGAACTAATTCTGTGCTGCCATCTAGTTGATATATGCAAAAGGTGGATTAATCCATTTGTGCTTTATTTTTACTGATGTTTAGGGTACATTGCAGCTATAAAGTTAAAAAATGAAAATTGTGGGTTAGTCCACTTTTGCGCTGAACGCCTCAATTATAAGTATGAATACAATTTTCATAATAAAATAACTGACTTTTTTCAAAAGCAATTTTGAATATACTAAATGTCGTTTAAAGATTATATTGCTTAATAAGAAACATATTTCTGTTCTATTTCATCAATACGTATATATTTTTAATTACTTTGTTTCATTCTAAGATGGACACTTTGGTATAATGAACTATATTTCTTGGTCCCCTGGAGTTCACTATATGTGAATGTAACTGTTACATAATAGCATCCTCAGCGGCCCTTATGAAACCAAATGATCTGAAAATTGTTATCTGGGGGTTTTATTCGAGGCAGAGCAAAACTGTCGAAATTTAGGTAACGCACTTTCTGCGAAAAATATGACTTTAATAGGAAGTTCTGCTGCTAACGCGTTTTTTTTTCTTGAATTTCATAGTGAACGTGTCATTAACTGAAATTTTTTGCTCATAAACAAGAAATACCTATTTTGTTTACTTTATCGATATTCAATATTCGATGAATCTTGAAAAAAATACGTTTGGCAGAAGTTTCACAATATACAGTGTGGAACAGCCAAATGAAATAAATTCGATAACGAATAAATGAGAGCGTGTTGGAAAAAACGCTTGGACACGTCGATTTGTATTTTTAGATGATTTTTTTCAAAAAAAAATAATTATATAGGGTGTGTCATGTGACATTGGCCGATACCAACTTTCTTATTTTAAATACAACACCCTGTATATGATTAGTTTTTTGGATTCTTCAAAAAATTCTAGACATAATTCACGTACAATGTCCTATACCTATCTTCAACTGTTTCGGAAATATCAAGTGCTTTCAGATGTATTACAAAAATTAACATTAAAAAAAGAAAATTATTTTATTTCACAAATAATGTAAAAAAAACAAAAAAACATTTATTTCAATGTAAGAGATGTCTTCTAACGTTTTTAATACATCTGAAAATACTTAATATTTCCGAAACAGTTGAAGATAGGTATGGGACATTGTACATGAATTATGTCTAGAATTTTCTGAAGAATCCAAAAAACTAATAATATACAGGGGGTTGTATTTAAAATAAGAAAGTTGGTATCGGCCACTGTCACATGACACACCCTATATAATTATACTTTTTTGAAAAAAATGAGCATATAAAAATACAAATCGACGTGTCCAAGCGTTTTCCCCAATACGCTCTCATTTATTCGTTATCGAATTTATTTGGCTGTTCCACACTGTATAAAAATTTCAAAATTTATTTGAATTTAGATAACATTATTTCGTGTTTTTCGCCCATTATAATTAGTCTTAAAAATAATTTTGATGATGCACTCAAAACCCGAAATATTGTTAAGTAAATTGTAACAAATTTTAAAATTACAGTATATTGTGAAACTTTTGCGTGTGATTGTTTTCAAGATTGATCGAATATTAGATAATGTTGCATCAAGAGATCAACAAAATATCAATCAACACTGTTAATAATATTTATGAAAAATTTTATTTTAAGAATAAAGTTATAACATTGCAGAATGATAAACAAGCATGGATGAATAGATTGATGTATGATATGTATATGATGAAGCGAGACCGTAAAATTAATGTTTGTCTATATGGTATGCTCCCTCCAATGTTCGCATGTTTCTTTAAAAGATAAACATGAAATTTTCACTGATGACCAAATAGGCCTAAGTATTTACCTACTCATCAAAGCAGTTTTATAAATAGATAGATTGTCAAAATTTCAACTTTAGTTTGTCATCACCTCTTGATAATGGGCTAATAAGCTCGAAACATATGTCGAGTAAATAAACTATTTTAGTAAAATCAAGCCAAATTTGATCAATAATTTGAATTATCTTTGTTCCAGTTAGTAGGCATGAAATATTATAAAATTTTCTTAATTTACACATTTATTTACCTACCGAGTTTTCATTTGCAATTCTCCATACTGTCAATTTCATTAATTCCATATCGATTGTCAAGAGAATATTTAAATCTCAATTAATGAATATATAAAGTTTTCAGAATTATTAAATAATGTCTTAAAAGAAACCTAGAGCATTCTGAAAATTCATCCTAAACACGAAATTAAATTAAGTTAATTAAGTTTTGATATTCAAAGTGTGGATTCTATACAACCAAATGCGGGACAAAAAAAGTTTGAATTGAAAAATACACAAGACATTCCAACTATCAACGCGCAGAAAATTTACATTGCCTCAGGCGAAGACCTCATTAGTATACCAGTTTATATAATACGTTGAATTATTTTTGGAACCTATCGGATACATTTATTCTCGTAAATAGCCGAGCATTCCAATAATTCAAAACATTTTGCAATACTTTTCACACCAGAAAAAATACATTAATAAGATATCGAATATATCTATTGGGACCAATGATGTACTTGCTCTATGTTCGCAGCTTAAAATACCTAAATTTAAAGTCAAAATATTTTATTTATGCTGATGATACGGCGATGGTCCTATCAGATACAAACATTGAAAATTTAAATCGTGATATAAACTGTGATATGCAAAATTACCTTCCATGGCTGTGTCATAATAAATTAAGTATAAATACTGAAAAAACTGTTTATATGATAATGAAGCAAAAAAACAAAAGGTACTGTGATCTAGATTTATCAATGAATAATGTAAAATTAAAAGAAGTTAAGATAAATAAATATCTTGGATTAGTATTAGATAATAAATTGACATGGAATAGTCATGTAAGTACTGTAGTATCTAAAATCTCTCCTATGATAGGTGCTATAAAAAGATGTTCGCAATTATTGGATATGCAAAGTAGATATTTACTGTATAATAGTTTTATAGAATCTTATATCAGATATCTAATACCCTGCTGGGGAAACGCACCAAATTATGTAATCAATAAGCTACAAAGAACTCAAAACAAAGCAATTAAAAATATCTTTAATATTGAACACAGAACATATATATAAAATAACTAAGATTCTTAATATACAGAACTTGAAAAAATTAGAACAAATAAAATGAATATATGGCATAAAGAATTGTCAAATAAAAACTCAAACAAAATTAAAACAACAAACAGAATATCATAATTATTTGACAAGACAGCGAGTCATATTCAGAAACGAATTCAGAAAAACAAATAAGACTCAGAATGCTCCTATTTACAGAAGCATCCAAGTATTCAATTCCATCCCCCTAAATATAATTAACGTTGAAAACTATAAAAGATTGTGCCATCTCCTGAAGGAATTCTTGAATTTGGAATAGACTTTCCGTTTTATTATTTTTGTTTTTTTATTATTATTGTTATTAGATTGAATATAATCTGTGTTTTCTAGTTTTTCTAAATGTATTAGTAGGCCCTGGTGCCAGTAATGTAATTTACTGTTTAAGGGTCAGCAAATAAAGAAATAATTTATTCATTGTATTTATTTAATAATATGCATTACATTTTGAGAATTTCAGACATGTAGCGGTGTAGCTCCTTGTTGATTACATTTTTCATGCGCTCAATTTCTCTTTGCCACCTGTGTTCTAGAAAAACAAACCTCAAGTTTGGTTTCGTGGAACGTTTTGATTCATCAGTATGTTTCGATGTTGTTGTGAATGATATCCATCAAATTGTTCGAGTGAAAGGAAGTCGATAATTTCAAACGAATATCTGGAAACTTACACATGTATGTTCAATTTGAATGGGACATTCTATATTTTCAACTTTTTCTACCTATGTAGGTACAATAAATGCTTGAAAAAATTACATTTATTGTACACATTTGGGGATATTTTTTTATGTATATATAAATATTAAATAAACATCACATGGTCTTACTGGGACACTCTTATGTGTTATTGTTAACATCATATGTTGTCGTGGACACTACCAATGTCATTTAAACTAAAATTAACATGAAACTTATTGAACAAAACTAAATTTGAATTTACTACGTTTATTATCACAAAATATTTTGAAAAATATAACACTGCGATTGCAATTTCGGTCACTAGACCATCATCGGGCAGATTGAGTTAAGAACTGAATACAAAATAATTATAGATTTGCGCTTACGGGTGGGAAAGAATTATTGCAGGTACTTACCTAAATAGACAAGAGGAACATATTTCAAGAAGGGCTAATCGAGGGAATTTCCCAAATTGGTACAATACAATATTCTTAGAAAAGTCGTTATTGTTTGAATAAACTAAATATAGGAGAATATATCAAGTCAATCTGGTCGTTCAGCAAGATATCTTTTGCATTATGATTGAGTTTAAAAATTTCTAATGATTCTAAGTAAGTAAGTTTGGCTCCTTTTGGTAATTTGTGCGTGATTTGAAAATTATCTATTTTTGGAAATGGGTGGTGGTTTTCACGGCAATGATTTGAAAACGTTGAATCCGTTTTATTTTTCAAAAAAGATTGTTGGTGTTCTTTAAATCTTGTCTTGAACGATCGACCAATCTGACCTATATACACTCCTTTACATACATGACAAATCAACTTATAAACTCCTGAACTTTCAAATTTTGAAGTTATATCTTTGGCATTGAATAAAAATCCTGAGAGTTTTGTCTTAGGTTTGAAAGCAATTTTAATATTACATTTAGGTATGACATTAGCAACTTTTTCTGTTAGAGGACCAAAATATGTTAAAGATGTGAATTTTTCTTCACTGCGATTGCAATTTCGGTCACTAGACCATCATCGGGCAGATTGAGTTAAGATCTGAATACATAATTATTGATTTGCGCTTATGGGTGGGAAAGAATTATTGCAGGTACCTAAATAGACAAGAGGAACATAATTCAAGAAGGGCTAATCGAGTGAATTTCCCAAATTGGTACAATACAATGTTCTTAGAAAAGTCGTTATTGTTTGAATACACTAAATATAGGAGAATATATCAGGTCAATCTGGTCGTTCAGCAAGGTATCTTTTGCATTATGATTGAGTTTAAAAATTTCTAATGATTCTAAGTAAGTAAGTTTTGGTTTTCAAAATATTTTGTGATAATAAACGTAGTAAATTCAAATTTAGTTTTGTTCATCATGTTAAATTATCACGTAGTAACGACGGATTCCATCAACTATTTATGAAATTTATTGTTTGATAACCATGATGACAATTTTTTTATATTCAATATGGTATGAAAAAATGCGTGATCAGTGAAAGTTTGTCACGAAGGCCGTATTTTCTAATTTTCGTTCTATTGTGCATACAAATTTGAGACAATTTGTAAGGTCGTGGTGGTGAGCAAATCTTTAACTCTAAGAAAAAACGTAAAATCTTCACATTTCAATGGCAGTGATCAGTGAGGCTTCAAATATATACATTCCATCTGTCAATTTTTTTTTTCATATTTCGTAAACAGGGTCGGTCTCAGGAGCAAAGGGAACTAATAAGAATAAGATTTTTAATAATTACGTCGTTATTTAGGAATTGAGAAAACTAATGAGTGAATCATGTTGAAGGAATTTGAAGGAGCTTTTTGATAGACAGAGTGGCCCATGTATGTTTCTATTTAAAAAACTGAGTTTTGGCTCGAAAAAGAATTTAATCGTTAACAAACTTCACGAAAATGAATTTTTTGAAAAATTATTACTTTGGGCGATATTTTAAATCAATTATCTATGATTTAGACGATGTCGCAGCCATCTACGATAAAAAAAAACAAAATGGAAAACAAAATTGAAACGGCGCTAGAAATGACATTTGACAGATGAAATGTATGTATTTGAAGCCTGAGAATCAAAATATGTAAAAATATATAGGGTGTTCCATTTAAATTTTTAATTTTTATATCGTTTTCTGTGAAACCGGAAGTCAGCCATACTGATTTTGTATGTGAAATAACTCAAAATTATGTCTGAGATAAACCACCCAAACTTCAATAAAATCGAAGAGTCCATTAAAAAGTTATAGGGGGGCCCATCACTCATTTACACCCGGTATACATAAATATATATACATATATATATATATATATATATATATATATATATATATATATATATATATATATATATATATATATATATATATATATAATATATATTCTTTGGATACATTGAAATACTCTATTATTTTCGGGAAAAATACAACTAAAAAGTTAGAATTGAAGATTTGAAGAGTAAGACCATTTGGTTATACTTAAATTAAAATTTATATTTCTTCTGCCTTCTCTCTATAATATTATAATCCTACATTATTGATAGCACTATTATGACAGTCTTGATTGCGTCGTATGTACCGATACTAACAATCGATTGATAGTATGCAATTTTCTCATCTTTTTATACGTTTTATACCTTATAAATCGACGAACGTGATTTTCAATTATGAAAATGTAGCTCCGTTTGAACATGCGAATATGCGTAATATTTTCACGTTTCGTTTGGATTCCTTATCCATCTCATTTATAGAATCAATGCCAGACTTAATGGCGTACTTTTAATGAGCTACGGTCAATTGAAGTATCGAAGATTTACGACGTTTCGAAATGAAAATAATACGGCTTGAATAATAATCCATAGAAACACCTGTGTTACGTGTAGGTACTATCGTTCTAAGTAATAACTTATATATTTTTATGTCCGTTCTATAAGTTATTGCTCGTTACTATATCACATATACGTATGAGTATATTAAACGGATATAATTGTTTTTGTCTACCATTAAATGCGAATGAAAATTCAGCAACGAGCAGAATTTGATTAATCTAGTTGTTTTGACATTAAAATTACAGGTAAATGAAAAACAGAAACTGGCTTTCCAGGGGAACATCTTTTGATGATAAATTTATGGAAGCAAGTCATCCCTATAAACAGGGTAGAAACTCCTTCGAGAAACTTAGATGGTAAATACTTTTTATAATATTTCAATTCCTTTAAAAAAACCTGTTGGAAAAATTTATTCAAAGGAATTTTATTCAATGAGATATTCAAAGTGGAAGTCATGTACCTACTGCCAACATTTCCCAAGTGACTCCATAGTAAAAATTCAATGGTGTTAAATCTGGAGATCTTGGGGGCCATTCAGTGAAACCCGTTCTACCATCCTTCCAGCAGATTTGATTACTGCGGAAGTAAATGGTTTAGAATCTGACCCTTCTAACTTGTTTCTTTCATTTATTCTAGCGCAAAAAGGCATATTTGTAGCTAGAATTGAAATACTTTTAAATTGATGTGCCATTTAAGATGTTTAGGTTGACACGAAGTGTCTATTATAGGAAACGATTTCATATTTGAATTTAAAAATTTCTTTTGAATAAACATTTTCAATGTGTATCAACAGATTCGGGAAACTTTCATTACTCGTTTAAATCATAAAAATATTTTTTAACTTAATTCAATTATGAACGATTATTTTGATATTATTGTTTCTTTCAATAAACTACCCAATATACATAGTGGTACGTATAGAAGAATATATTTTATGGGCGAAAATATATATATATATATATATATATATATATATATATATATATATATATATATATATATATATATATATATATATATATAGTTGCTGGTACACTGAAGAGGGGCCTCTTATAGATATTGAGAATTATAATCGGTAATAATGTTTAGAATAATTACATTCAATAATACAAAGGACAGCAGGGATTAAATAGCTAGCATAATGAAATAAATTAACGAACTTTTAGAGTAATAAAGCGTAAAACGTTTGAGAGTAGAAAAGTGAAAAAAATAATAATAATTGTTACGAAAATAATGATTTAATTATTATGAAAACTTAAACTAATAATGAACTTAATCTACATCAAATCTTAGTATTAATTATTTTGTGGTTACTAAAGTAGGACACATATTTTTACGATTCAATTTTATTATATTTTGTTATATTATTTTCTACTGAATTACTTTTCAATTCAGACTTTATGAATAAAATGACAACAGTACGAATATCTGAATACAACAAATGTCTGTACCGAGCCAAAAATTACCTAAATGATAATTCCCAACCAAAATAAATAGATATATTTTACATATACTAAGCGGGAAAAAAAATTATTTTCAACTGATCGAATTTTCAGCAGGTGTGCGTGACTACGTAGAGAATGAAATCAAATTCCAGTGCGGTAATAATATTCTTCGAGAATGAAAACATTATTAAGGACCCGGATAGTTTCAATTTCCTACTCGTGGCCGAGAAAGGGGCACACAGAGAAACAAACAATGGGTTAATTTCGATAAGAGCAGGTAACTCGATATTTCAATTAATAACGAAATAACAGTTCTGATTTATGATGCAGTCCGGTCAGATCCGGGAGATATGCTGTGGAATAACCCGGAGCTCAACAGGGACGAACTCGGAATTTTTGGTTTTGAGTGACTCGCGTACTTGTGAACTCGCCTCTTTTAGTTATTCAGTCTTGTTCGTAAAAAAAACTGGTAGCTCTTAATTTGTAGCTAGATTCGATATAAATTTGGATATGTGTGTAATGTGTAAATTCTCCGCTTAACCGCCGCCACTGAATTGTTGATCGAAATACCGTGATTCACGATATCAAATGATACCTCACGTTTGTGTCACCTATGAATAATAGACTCGTCCAGTTGGGAATGACTTGCGTACGACGAGAATATCGAGATAGCGTCGGATTTGCGCGTGAATCAGCTTCCTCTTTTGGTCAATAGCTGTTGAAGAAGCAACATCGTTAAGTGTAAAATTATATTCAATATCTATTGAACGAATATTCAATATATTAAAATTATTAAGTATCTGTGGCGTCTGATAGACGTCACCTTGGCTGGAGCTAAAGAAACCTTGGCTGGAGCTAAAAACCACTTTGGCTAGAACCAAAAAACAACCAGGGAAGAATACTTCCAAGCTTGGGGACAAGAATAGGCAATCAACAGAGGACAATCCACCTATATTATAATTGATAAAACGTCGATAGAAGATTAAATAAATGAACAGATAAGTCTCTTTGTAAATGATAAGAAAGTAGTAAATTCCTTAATTTTATATCTTGTTGTCATTATTGAAAACTTACCAGAACCAATATATATATATATATAACCTCTCTCGGCTAGCTCGGGCATATAAAAAGGGAGAGAAAAGGAAAAAAGGAAACACACGTGTTTCATTCCTCCCTGAAGTATGTGTCAGGGAGGCGGGCAGCTTGAATTTGGGAGTAACTCCTTCAGCCAGATCAGAGGATACACTTGTATGTACAAATGCATTGAGGATAGGTGAGACGGGATATTTATGGAACATAGGAAGTGTGGGTAGGGTTCAGAGGATTAATGCTGGCCCAGCATTCGCCTTATAAGTTTGCATGCAGTGACTTACATTACCATGAGGAAACCTCTGAGAAAAACTCATGGCAGACCAGTCGGCCCCGGGGTTTGAACCCGAGACCTCCCAAATACTAGCCAGCGTACCTAACATACTCGACTAACTAGCTTGGTAAAAGGGAGAGTGGTTACATGTGTTTATATTTATCTTTCGATGATATTGACAGCAATTTATTGGAACGAAGTTTCCTACGGCAGGCTTGGAGGAGATAGGGATTTCGCTGCGCGACCAAACTGAAAATAATGTGAGACTGAAACCGTAACGATAAAACCGTAAAAATGTGACTCACACAAGGGAGTAGCGTATAATATCTTTCTCTTTCTTCCTCTTTATTTCCGTTCTCTCATCCCTTCTCTTTCTGATTCCGTACTGGACGGCGTTCCCGTTGTTCGAGAGTTACTACGCAGGCGATTCACAATGAAGCCTGTTCTTTTATGCATATAACTTATAGAAAATTATTTTTCGTGCAATCGCACGCGAAGCGAGTACTTCGCGTACGCACCACAGTCCGCGAAATTTAATTTCGCGGCCGTTACCCATAGCAACGGCCGCCAAACTAAACGTCACTTATACCAAAAAGTAACAACTACGATATTTCAAAAGAGACATCCTGTATCTCAATGTATTTCGCGTTCTGTCAAGAACTGTCAAAATATTTTTTCTATATTCGAACATGGTAATTTCCATAGCAACGCTGTGACTTGTTAATTACTGTTGATTTTAAAGCACTAATATTTTTATTTGCAATGGTCTAGTTTAATAATTTTGTCGATTGCACGAAAAATAGTGTGTATACCATGGCCGCGAAACTTTTTACCTGCCTCGGCGATAATTTCTCTTTCGGTACACTAAAAAGGTATTTCGCGGCCTAGGTATACAAATAACTATTGTATTAGTTATATGCATAAAAGAACAGATTACGACAGGAATCAGATATGGCATAATGAAAAGATAAAGCTTTACAAATTTGTTCCACAAAATAATGACTACGTAAAGTAGGTTTATATTCCTTTTTATACCGTGGCGATATGTTACACTCTCGTTATATACACTCTTGCGTCTTTGTTCTACGTTGTATTGACGGCCGAGTGGTCTGAGTACTGGACAGTGGTATCGTATTACTGGGTTCGAGCCCCAGAGGTGACGCCAGGCCTTTTTCATTTATTCATTTACAATTTCGTTGCAGCTCTTGGCCCAACATTTCATCTTGGATTAGTATAAGTTATCACTTGTGTCGAGCGTCTCGGGACGCATATATTTCTTTTTTGCAAATTGTGTTGCTTCTATATTATCCGAAGGAACTTCGTTCCTACCTGGTGTCCCATGACACCGTTTCTTTTCTGACTTATAGATGCCGTACCTTCGGTGCCACAGCACGGGTATCCTACTACAGCGGTCCGCAACCCTGGGGTCGCGAAAGATATTTATGGGGTCGCCAAAAAAGTCAACAAGGTCCTGTACTTATCATATTTTATTAAGGTTTATGCATAAAATATAACCTCTCTTTACATACACAATTACACAATGTCCTTAAAACGGAGAGAATCGAAAATAATTACGACTGTACGACCTGTCCAGTCCCGTCCGTCAAAACCTCACTGCTCCGATTTAAATCAATCGTTGCAAGGGAAGAGTACAAATGTATTGATTTTAGCTAACAAAATAAAAGCTTTTTGTAGGAAAATAAGTTTGTGGATAGACGAAATCAGTGCTGAAAACTACGAGATGTTTGCATGTTTGGAGAAATTTTCTGAAGAAAACAATATAAAGCTCGAAGAAGAAATTAAAACCAAAATCATGATGCATCTTACAAACCTTAAGCAAGACTTGGAAATAAGATTCCCAGATACGTCACACGGCGACCAATGGATAATTAATCCATTCACTTGTGATCTTAACACTGTGAAGATGAACTTAAAAGAAAAGGAGCAGCTGATCGATTTAATGTCCGACGAAAGCCTTCGATCTATTTTCAAAACCACGGATCTATCCAAGTTCTGGATAATAACGGAAAAGGAATATCCACTGTTATTCAAAACATCTCTGCTGAAATTGCTGCCATTCGCATCTACATACCTTTGCGAGACAGCTTTCTCCACATTAACTGCTATAAAAACAAAATATCGCCCCAGACTTAACGTAGTACCTGATTTGAGGGTGTCTGTTTCTGATAATATATCACCAAGAATTAATATACTGACTGCAAGTGTGCAAGCACAAGGTTCACATTAGTTTGTAAAGTTACGTATATGTACCTTTTTCTTAAATAAAATATTAAAATAATTGCTTGTCTCATCATGCCATCATAAGTATTACTCGTATGTTGAATGCATATTTTCTAGTTTGCTCTAATATTACTTTCCAAAATAAACAAACTCTTCAATATAAATAATTATTACGAAATAAAAACAGCTAACTTTGTCATCTGAACTAACCTTTGCACTTGTTAACTTAGTGATGTTTTTTCTGGGGTCACTCATAACTCTTTTTTTAATTTTGGGATGGCAATATCAAAAAGGTTGCGGACCGCTGTCCTACTAGATCCTCGATACATCATGTTCACCTCCCTGTCCCTTCCTCTGAATTAATAAGAAGTCCATCATTTACAATGCTGAAAAAATTTACAATCACCATCCAGAGGAATTAAAATCTATAACTTTCTTGGCCAATTTTCGGAAACAAACTAAATTTAATTTTCTTGATAGACCTTATTACTCCATAGAGGACAACTATTCTGAGCATTGATTGATCGATATGACCAAATTCAAAATCACAGGCATCGGCCCGAGTAAAAAAAATTGATACTTATTTTCTGTGACATTCGTCCTTTCAGGGGATATGTTTTATTCTTATATTTATCGCTTTCTCAATAAATTGTGTAATTATGAGGGCAATATTTTTGATTTGATATTATTTAAGGGTCCAATTTTTTCTTAAATAACTCAAAGTCTAATATATGTACCTACAGCAGCAGCTAGCAAATGGAAATTAAACGTAAATTACGAATGTGTTCAAGATAATTGCCGCAAGGTGTCTGCGTTTGCGATATTAAAAATTTTAATCGAAGGCTAATAAACGTTTTATTCAAACTAGGCTGGCTAACCATAAAACAGTAGATTACCTAGATTGTGAGAGTGTCAAAAACATTGTTTCTATGTTTTATATCTTATAAATTTGTTATTGTTTAAATAACTATACATTATATTTGTTACAAACTATTATAAAAGGTTTTGTGGGTGGCTTTCAATTTTTTTTTTCATATACGAGTATGTATCCACCATGATCTCACTTCAAGTTTAACGAAACCAAAAAATTATTTTTCTGTGGACACAAAGATAATGATCGTATATCCTTTGGATGCTAAAATTTTCAAATTTTTCCAATTCATTATTGAAATCCGTTAAACTGAAAGTCTATGATTGAGAAAACACGTTCTAAAACATTTTGTAACTAGAATTCAATCATTAAATTCACGTATTAAAACTTTGTTTTTCAATTGAATCGACTTTATAAAATAAAAAATTTAATTGTTATCGCAACATTGAATCTAGTGACAATTTTCTGAATGATATAAAAATTACGTACCTTGTTTATTCTAAATCATCAAAATAGATTTCCTTCAAATTATTTAATCCAATTGTTAATGTCCTTTTCTTATTTTCGACTTCAGTAGATCAATTATATTTCGTGCTTGTTGAAAAAACCCAGACACAATCCTGGCCGCAATTTCATTAAAATCAAGCTTACCCTTTTGGTCCAACATCTTCATGAAGAAGTAGCGAGCATCGATTCCAATCGAGATACATTGTTGAGGCCCCTTAAAAGTGGTGCCCTCGAGTCTCCTCACGATTCTTGTGTCTTGAGCCAGGTGCCTACCGGTTCTGTATGCATTAATTCCAGGGCATTCAATGAGGGTAACCAATTTCTATTTATTTTCTAATCCAATATAATAATGAATATTGATTTTATATTAACATCAATTATATACTATCTACCTATAATTGAATTTTTAGATGTAGCAAAAAACACTATCACAATTTTCTATAAAGTTCGATTCTTGAGAAACACAATTAAAGCAATCTGAATAATTTAGAGGACATACACATCATATTGACTTTTATTCTTGTTTTAAGGCAATCATATTAAATTATGTACGTAATTAGATATGCCCATTCAGAGATACACCAATCTAGTTCATAGCTATTGATTTTTCAGGGATATTCACTGATTTCGTTTATATAAACATTCAGTGGATTCAGAGACTTAATTCAGTTTCAAGCTAAAATTATTCATAATTAAATTCATGTGCTCAGAAATTGAAATCTTAAAATTTGTTTTCAGAAAAATAAAAAGGAATTTTTTATTTTTAAATTTAAAATTGTTTATTGAAATCAAAAATTGATTAAAATAAATGCTCAAACTGCTAAACGCGTTTTTTTTTGGCAAATTTAGAGACTGGCTACGGATTATTTCATTTTAAAAAATCTCTGTGGTTTACTTACGACATTCATTCACAAAGCCTTTTTTTAATTTCGATTTTTTTTTTACGAATATAAGGTCACTGTCGAAAGAGATTCCTTATGATGTATCACATGCTCTATGGTGCCATTTCGAATTTTCAATTTTATAACTTTTTACTTAAAATCAGCGATTCCATAAAATATGAAGACGAATTCTGTGGATGTTAGAATATGAAGACCAAACTTGAGAAATTAGTTCAGCCTTAAAAAATTATTGATAATCGACTAGTAACCCGAAACCATTGTAAATTTGTTATTATACCATGAAATTATAAGTGTTTCATATAAAAATACCTTATTTGGATATTTTTCAAAGGTGCTATCAGTTATATTTTGAGGCTTTAATCGTCTGATTTTGCCAGATTTTTTTCGAACTCCTTTTTATTGAAATTATAGAACTACTTTTATGCATCAAAGTCATATAATACATTTCCCATTATTGGAATATTATAATTTCCATACAAGGCAAACTCAATTTCGAAATTTTTTCGTTATGTAGATACTTATCAAGTTTATAATGAATATTGAAAGAAGTAATTATTTTATTCTCGAAAATGTTTGATTTAAGAAATTATGAGATTCATTTTCTTCAATGAATTTGTGAGAACATCTTTCAAGTACCTAATGACAATTGAATATGAGAATTCTGTGATATAATTAGATCAGTTTAGTTGTAATTATTACTTAGAAGTTGTTGAAAATTCAACGGAGTTTTTCATAATTACGTGTTTCGAAATTCCAAAAATTCGACGATCTCCCCCGTATATATATAATTCGGAACCTACCTCGGCGAGGAGTGCGTCCGTCCATCTTTCAAACGCGTATAAATTTACATTGTTTATTTATCCGGGCCCGAGACCACAATTCATCTCTTTTATCGATTAAGATCGGACGCTGATCTATAATTAAATTCATAAATTTCGATATTTCAACACTCTAACTGTAGTGCATTATAATTATCGACTAAATCGTACTTGAAATATTCGAGCTGTGTTGCCGCCTGAAAAGCATTGACGTTTCTCTTCTTATCATCATTTTATCGAAAATTTTGAAAAACAATTTTTTTCTATATTTTAATTATATATACACTCATACACACACACACACACACACACACACAACGGACAGGCTGCCCCCCATAAACAAAATTCACTGGATTTCATATTAAACGTATTTCGTTTAATATGAAATCCAGTGAATTTTGTTTATGGGGGGAAATTTTCAAAGTATTTCTAAAAACTCTATCGCAGCGAGCTGCATTAGAAGAGCAGGTTTTCATAACGTATCCATTTTGAAAAATATATTCAATAAATTGTGATTTTTTTTCCTGCGGGGTCAACCAATTCGCATTAAAACCTATCCCATTCAATATATCATACGAAACTATCTACTCACAAACTTTCGATCCTATTGCTCCAAAAATACGCTTTTTATCATGTAAACAAGATTCATTCCTTCCCCCAGGGGGTCAACCCCCAACCAATTCGAACCAAAACTAATCCCATCCAAGATATCATGTGAAATTACCTATTTACAAACTTTCAACCCTATTGCTTCAAAATTGTAACCGTTATCGTGTAAACAAGATTTATTTTCCCCCCAGGGGGTCAACCCCTCAATTAATTCGAACCAAAAACAATCCCATCCAAGATATAATTCAAAACTACCTAGATACCTAGATACCCTAATGCTACAAAATTGCGCCTTCTGTCGTATAAACAAGATTTATTTCCTCCCCAGGGGGGTCAACCCCCTCAACCAATTTAAACCAAAAACATACCCATCCAAGATAACATACGAAAATACCTATTTACAAACTTTTAACTCTATTGCTACAAAATTGCGCCATTTATCCTGTAAACAATATTTATTTTCCCCCCAGGGGCGTCAACCTCCCAACCAATTCGAACCAAAACTAATCCCATCCAAGATATCATACGAAAATAACTATTTACAAGCTTTCAACCCTATTGCTTCAAAATTGCGCCCGTTATCGTGTAAACAAGATTCATTTTGCCCCCAGGGGGGTCAACCCCCCAATCATATCGAACCAAAAACAATCCCATCCAAGATATCATACGAAACTACCTAGACACAAACTTTCAACCCTAGTGCTACAAAATTGCGCCCTTTATCGTATATATATATATATATATATATATATATATATATATATATATATATATATATATATATATATATATATAAATATATATATATATATATATATATATATATATATATATATATAGAGATATATGAAATTGAGTTTTTGGTGCCAAGCATCATAAAAAGTCATGAAACGAAAAAATATCATGGTCCTAGGTCCAACTTTGCTAATCGCACCCATTTTAATAGTTTTTAGCAGGTTTTCACTTTGAAAACCTGCTAAAAACCATTTGCATTATAACTTTTTGTGCAGTGGCCACTCTTCCGTAAATTTAGGTATAAATTTAGGAAATTTTGAATGGCTCTGAAGGGCATGTGTTAGTTTGAAGGATTTGAATTAATATAAAAATTTAAAAATCTTACAAATAGTTGATGGTATCCGTTGGTACTATACGTGATTATTTATCATGTAGAATAAAAATAAAACTTGAGTTTACGATGTTTAATATTACAAAAAATTTGAAAATTATATACTGCTTATACATGACCATCATCGGGGAGATGTTCGTATGACTGAAATTGTATAATAGAAGTATTTAATTTTTAACAATTTTGTGATTATAAACATAGTAAAATCTAGTTTTGTTTGTATTCATAAAATCTTAGAAAACGTTTTCAGGAGAAAATATAAATTTTTATTTTTAACTATTATATATATGCTGGCAAATCTCGAATGACCAACTCAGAATCCTGGTTTGATTCTAAACTCCTTTTTTATTTAAGAACATCTGAAATCAGTGGTTTTTGCAAGCCAACCCAAAAATCTTGAATTTTCAAGACAACGTATTGTAGAAGATTGTCAGTTAACTTCAGAGGTTCTTGAATATGTAAAAAATGTTTCTTAATTTATCAGAAACAATTAGGTTTACAGTTTGAGAATTTGTGATTATCAATTTTCGAATTCAATAAATCATTTTTCCGTCGACCTCTAAATAAAAGCTTACTTTAACGTACACGAAATTGATCATTAATGACCCATTTTAATGTGCAATTTCTCCTATTTTAATGTATGATTGTCATGGGCAACCAAACACAGAAGTATTCAGCACGGAATAGTTGAATTATTCTGTGTCTGTACTGTCATTCCACAGAGAAAAGGAATTCATAATTCAAATCGAAAAATTCAACTCTATACAAAATAAAGCAGAAACTGCGGAAAAAAATTAATGCAATAATCGTTCGAAAGTAAATAACACTTCAGCTTCCACCAGTTCCACATATTAATTATTTACTTATCGGATATTGTAGGTAATGTTAACTATTCAGAATGTCACATGTCTAATATTCCATCTATGAATTTCTCAAATTGTTCCATCGGGAGCATAAATATAAATATATCGAAATGAACATAGAAATTTATATTGTGTCAAGTGTATCTGTCATGCAAAATAAAAATTTATTTCAATCAAGAATTTATACTCAATTCATGATGAGGTCGACGGAAAAATCTTGTAATAAACTCGTTTATTAATGTAGCGATTAATGGTCTCGAACTATTAACGCGTGAGCGGAGCGAGCGCGTTAAAATATCTCAACCATTAATCGCTGTCATTAATAAACTAGTTTATTAAATAACTTAATGTAGTGAGCTGAATACACTTGTGATTATTAATATAAAGAAAAAACTTTGTATAGAGTGTATAAATCAATTTTATCTAAATTAGCAGAGCGCTTTCGACATATTTGTCATCTTCAGTGCAACTTTGTCAGGATACAGGAAGGAATCAATCAGAAGAAACAGAACAAGACATAAAACACACATCAGTTAAAATCATTTAGGATTAATCCAGTGAATCAATACATGGTAAATAAATTAATAAATTAATAAAATTGAACATGTGGACTTGTCTCCGCAATCTCTATCAGTCTATCATGACGAAAAATTTATGTTTTTTCCTGAAAACGTAGATTTCAACTTTTTACTGATTCAGAGTAAGTGTCAATAGTGTTTTCATACGATGTATTTGGATATATTCATGTGATATATATTATAAATAAAAATTCCATATGTGATGAAAGAGAGAAAATCAATCTGTGTATTTTTAAACATTAATACGATCGATTATGCTGAGATTAAAAATTATCTGAAAGAAATAATATATATTTATTATGAAGTAATAAATATCTCAAATGAAATAGGACAGAGATTAAGTGATCATCCGGATTTTATATATTTTTTCTTCAGAACTCATAATTATACATATCGAAAATCAAAACTGATTAAGAAAAAACATAAAAAATAAATTCGAATTGGCGATAAATACGTTCGAGAAAATTCTTGAAAGAATTTTTAAAATCCATAAAAAAACTTTTCTAATTACTAGTTACGAGTATTAATAATTATTAAAAAATTTTCACTTGCTATTTGATTATTATAGTTTATATGGGTGAAAATAGATTTGAAAATAAATATATAATAAACAATATATTGGAGTTGAAATGTGTAGATCACTCGACCTAAATTTCTGACAAGATCTAAAGCTGAAAGGATTTAAAGTGATAATAATCGTACTTATAGTTATTCAAAATTCGGGAAGTTTTTTCGGGAATTGTTCGTTTTTCCACCGAACCCATTTAAAATATCTTTAAATCTCATTTTTACGAATTTTTCCTAGTCTCTGTGTCAAGTCGATCCATAATTAATTCCAAGATAACCAAAATCTCATACCTTCGAGGCATTATTCAGCTTGATTGATTCTTCTGAACGGAAACTTTTCGTATTCAAATGCTGAGAGCGCTACTTTCTAATTTATCTACTTTAATGAATTGTCATTACGTAACTTCAACACCTGCTCGAGCAAATGAGTGAAAAAATTCAAAACGTGACATGAAAGTGGCTGACTGTAAATTTGGTAACTGACACAATTATCGCATTTTAAAGGTATTGATAGATTATTCTCGCATTTCTCTTGAATGTAGGTACTACGCAAATGAAATACTTGGTGATTTATTCAACTGAGAGCGGTACACTCCTTGCATCATTCATCGATTGATTTATTTAAAATATGACTCTATTTTGTTAGAATGTATTAATTAGATCAGCCTCTGGTATTTAACATTTCAAGTAATCCATTTCTATATATATATATATATATATATATATATATATATATATACAGGGTGTTTCTGAATTGATGCGAAAGATTTCAATGGATGATTCTTTAGCAAAAATTAAAGAGGGTCTTTCATATAACTTTTTGTTCAACACCCTTTTCCCTCCAAGTTACAGCCCTTTGAAATTAGGTGAAAAAAATTGTTTTTATTTAATAGATCCACTTAGGAAAAAATTAGAAGAATGAAATTTGGCATATAACTGACGCTAGTGAAATGGCAGTTTTTGAGTGTTTTTGTTTTCCTAAAATGTTTTAGTGCGCCTATATTTTTCTATTTAAAAAATATATTTGAAAAGACAGACTTGATCTGCAACTTTTCTATGTCCTGACTTTTTATCATAAAGTTGTTAGTTTTATTACAAAAAAAATAAAAAATAAAATACTGCTTAGACTCCTTTCCCATAAATTCACAGAAGTTATCATTTATTAAAAAAAAAAACAAGTAAGCTGCTGTCAAATGAAGTCATTTATGACAAATAGTTTTATTGTCCTGATTTTCTCTAATTTCTAGACAGTTTTATAATGACTTCAAACATTTTTCACAACTAAATAAAACTGTATTGAAAGAATGGCATTTTTTTATTTAGTTGAAGAATATTGCAAATTAGAGCGGATTGAACAATAATTGTACTACTAATAACAATTAACAAATTATTCGATATTTGACAGCAGCTTACTTGTTTTTTTTTTAATAAATGATAACCTCTGTGAATTTATGGAAAAAGAGTCTGAGCACTATTTTATTTTTTTGTGATCAAACTAACAACTTTATGATAAAAAGTCAAGACATAAAAAAGTTGCAGATCGAATCTGTCTTTTCAAATATATTTTTTAAATAGGAAAAGATAGGCGCATTGAAAAGTTTTGATGCAAAATATTATAGGGGTTGTTTTTTTCAGCCCCTTGTGATTACATTTAAGGGTAACAAAAACACTCAAAAACTGCCATTTTATTAGCATCAGTTATCTGCCGAATTTCATTCTTCCAAATTTTTCCAAAGTGGATGTATTGAATAAAAACAATTTTTTTTACCTAATTTCAAAGAGCTGTAACTTGGAGGGAAAAGGGTGTTGAACAAAAAGTTATATGAAAGACCCCCCTTAATTTTTGGTGAAGAATCACCCATTGAAATCTTTCGCATCAATTTAGAAACACCCTGTATATATATATATATATATATATTTATGTATATATATATATATATATATATATATATATATATATATATATATATATATATATAATAGAAGTTATATACCTACGCATTTTTTCATAAAAATTTCATTTAGACTTGAGTAGTTCTTTTTGATTAGGTATAATTGAATACAAAAACAATAATGTTTTCACTATTTTCGAACCTTTACATGAAAACCTATTTATTATTTTGAGTGCCTGTAAATATGATATTCATATTATTCGCAAAATGAAGATTCGTTAATTATAACTTCCTAATTTTGAATATTGGAGACCGTTATTTAATGTAAATCTCTTTAAACTAAAAAAGAAATTAATTTTGGATGAGAGGTTCACAATACATTTAATCAAATTAATTGATAAAAATATATATATTTTTTAATTTCGGTATCAGTTATAATTTTCGGGATATTTATATAATTTTCGATTCGTTCGCACTTAGATTCATTGTAAGTAGTTTTAAGATGCTCACCATTGAATCGCCCAGCAGGTTATTCTTGTTTAAGCAGATGTCCCTTTTAGAGCCCCCGCTGTTCAACCTTTATATATTTATTTGTAAAATACCGTAAATCTTTTTATTACACAATTTTCTAATAATAGAATAAGCCTAAAATTGCAGTTAAAAGTTTATAATGACTACTATTTGTTCGATCATCATAATTACGGAGTTGTTTTCATTAATCTTCATTCATCCATCATCCCTAATTTGCTGTCAACTATCACCTACTTAATGAATTTTCTCTTATTATTGACTTATTAACATAAAATATTAATCTTGTTCATTTTTATTTGAAATGAGTTGTATTTTATTTAATTTGATATCAACTTAAATGTATAAATAAATATTCTTGCAATTAAAATTTTTATTATATATTATACCGATTTATAATTTCTTGAATTGATTTACGGAAAAAATTGTTTTTTTGTGCTATTGTAAATTTCAAGTAGATGTTTGTATTTTGAGGATATAATGTCGAATTAAATGGATATTATATGCAATTTAATGGTTGAATCTTTTGAAACTATTAAACACATATCATTCTGTGTCTAATGAGTAAAATAATAGCTACGAATTTTGGATTCAATAACATTCGCATAAAATATTAAATTTTAGTGAAGAACGTCCTATATTCCTAAAGATTTTAATTCTAGGGATCTACATTTGAATCTTGAAAAAAAATTATAATTATGAAGCAGTAACTATACAAAGATTCTCTAAAAAATAATAATCATTGATTACAAAATATTCATAAATGAAAAGGAAAAAAAGGAAGTTAATGAATAAAAATAAGTAAACAGGAACAACTATCATAAATGAATAGTAAGATCAAAAAATAATAGACAGCATGAAATAAAAACTGGAATAAGCAAATAAAATGTTATATATACATAATGTATTTTAGTTTTAAGTTTTTAAAATAAGCTAGCTTTAAGCCATAGTTTGTGCTGCGTACAAAAAATCGCCTCGACGAGTCCCTTGGCGTAGTATCCTTGTATTTTCCTATTGTCTTATTGATATGTACCTAATTGATACTGGGTACTGAAATTTTCAATGATTAGTGCAAAAAGAATGTGGTGGCTAATGACTACAACAGTCAAAGCCAAGAAGGACATATCAGTCCTTTATCGAAATAAAAAAAAAAAAAAAAGATGTTATACATCTCTGCAGATACAAAAATTTTATTTTTTGTATTGTTACCTTGCAATAACTTGTAATGCAGGTAACACAAGCAAGCAAATAAATAAATAAATATTGTGTTCTCCATGCAAGAAAGGAGAAGTTTCTGTCTTAACGTATCGTTGATATCTCTTTTTCAATACTGAGTTTTTTCGTATATTATTTGAAAAAAACGTTATTTGGTGGATAGGTGTGTCAGGATGATATATAATAGAATATTAGCAATACCTACCTGAGAACATTCGTTGTAAGTGGCATGAGTCATGCATCAACCTTCAGGGGGGTACGTCTGATTGATACGTCGTGTTACGAGGGTACAAAAAGAGGAGGAATTAAAGAGGCTCGCG